>JAAIXJ010000541.1:0-13323 GCA_013403705.1 Heliconius hermathena
ACCGGTGAAACCCCTGGTAAATTAATGTTAGGACGCGATTTACGTAGTACATTAGACTACATTAATCCTCCACGTAGTTCCTGTCAAGAACGGGGTATTGATGCACAGGAAAAAAATAAGAAATGTCGTTCTTTTAATGTTGGTCAGTCAGTTTTGGTTAAATATTATAAAAATCGTAATCCTTACTGGGAAAAGGGAATAGTTCAAAACAGAATCGGACAGACAGACATTTGCAAGCGTCATATTGATCAAATACAACCAGATAAACATATAAAAGACGATATGGTTATACCAAGGCCGTTGCCACCACCAGTCGAACCTGCGGTTCAAGCGTTCCCAACTTCACATGAAGGGATTGAACAGGAGGAGAATAGGGAGTGCGTTAATAAAATTTTGAAACTTGGGAGGACGCGGTAGGTACAACAGAAGACGGAACGGAATTTTCTAATCTAAATGAACCTTCCACATCTGCGAGTAGTAACGGTAATAGTAACGAGCTATCGAGTGAATCGTAACAAAACCGTTATGACCTACGACCTAGGAAAAACATTAACTATAAGATTTGAATATGTTATTGATTTATTTATAATATCCGGCTGTTTTTAAAAAAAATGTATATGTATAGAAAATAATTAAAATGTAATTTACAGATTTTCGAAGTAATGACAAAGGAATGATGTATATGCGGCCACGTCCCTAAGTCGTGACCGCTAATTACGATCAGTAATAAAGTAACCACTGCTAAAGAACGTTATCTTATTTATCCGCATACATATCAAATCTAAATACTAAAATTAATTTCAAAATACTACTAAAATAACTCTGAATTACATCCAAGTTTAACAAAAGTAGGCCAACCCGTCACAATAAGTTAAAGTCGTAATTTATTCAACATTGTCCATCTGAAAGAAGATTTAGTAATGAGCTGACACGAATGGCTAGACATAAAAGATATTTAATTTCGATATTGTTGGAAATAGAATTTGTGATAAGTATTATTTAATGCTTATAAGTAACTAAAAGTCATTTTTGGCAAATAAATGTATTAATTTTTATAAAAAGATTTAATTTTTTTTACTACAAGGGGTAGTGTCTATTTGTAAACGCGACGGTTGCTATTTCAATTCCCACTCAGAGAAATGAATTGAAAGACAAAGCGCGACGTTGATTTTCGCCACTCAATACGCGATATCTCGAACGTTGGCCGAAAAGTATAAAACGGAGTGTCTTATCATTAGGTACCCTCTGCCTCCTCTACTATATGCCGAATACAGCTTGCAGACTAAAAAAAAATTAAATTAAATTAGCTTCACGCTGTATCCCGCACACAGCAGGGTAGGCAGAGGGAACCTAGTGTTAAGACACTCCGTTCCTCACTTTGTGCCGAATTCTGGAGGCATTGCGTGTTGAGTGGCAGAACTCAACGCCGCGCTTAGCCTCGACACCAGAGCGAAGAAATGGAAATATAAATTTAAGTAAATATTTCATCTCCTCGAGTGGGGATCGAACCCACAACCAGTCGGTTTTACAGTCACACCTCGTGCCGCTGCGCCACGACCGGCCTCTGCAGACTAAAAATTATAATAAATTTATATATAGCTGAAATATCGTTTTAGGCTTACCCAAAATTATTTTAACGTTCGTACACATTCACCATAAAGTACCATAAGTGCTTCAACAAATATTGTCTCAGCTGAGCCGTAGATCCTCGTTGAATCAGCTCACTTTGCGCCCGGAGGCCGTGACAAGTGAATATATTGAAACGCTACTTTTCAATAAAAAATGCGGATAGTTTCAGTGGAAACCTATTTTTGTTTTACATTTTTTTTGATTTGTATAGATTTTTTTTGAAGGCTTATTTTTACTTTTGTTCTTATAATTTCGAAATGATATACAGAATATGTAGATATTTGTTAGATTGATCCCTTTTTTTGTATTGTCCATCCATTATAGTCCAAGGATATTTTTTATTTTATTATAATTAGATAATCTAGGTACCTTTTGTAATATAACTGTGTAATAAAGCTATATTACATCACTAATTTTAGATGTATCGGCCCACACTCAAAGTTGCGTCCAGAACGAAAGGTAAAATAATTCATTAATTTTATCCTCTAAGTGAGGTATATAATATATTATTTTGTGTCACGCTGTATCCCGCACACAGAGAGCAGGCAGAGGCAACTTAGCGTTTAGAAACTCCGTTCCCTATTTTCCGCCGAATGCTGCAGGCATTGCATGTTGAGTGGCAGAGGCGAAGAAAATGGAAATATTAAATATTAAATTTCCTGGAATGGAAATCGAACCCCTTACCTGTCGCGTTTACGCGCGCTACGACTGGCCGCTGACTGGCTGAGTAAATAAATTAAAAAAATATTTATTTTTTATTTTTTTTACTTTTCCATTTTTCCCGACTGCTAAGGAAGGGCTAGATATAAAACATGCTGAAAATGATACGCTGAACGGATTTACATAATTGAGGTGTCGTTAGATTCGTATTAGCAACCCAAGTGTTCTTAGATAGGTGATATTAAAAAAAAATAATCATGGCGGCTGTGGGACGCCATTGGACTTAGTGAAAAAAAATATTATCGTTTCGAATACCACAATATGGGTATCAAATTCAAGAGCTCAATACAGAGGATTTCAAAAAGGTATATCATGATTATCATTACCATAATGAATCCTAAAAAAAAGTGAAAAATAAAAAATATATATTTATAAAAACAAAAACCCCGGCTGCATAAAACTAAAAAGAAAATAAACAAGCCCAATAGTTTATTTAGATTAACAGTCGGGACCTATAAGTAATTCTTCAGTCAATAAAATCTTTACCAGGAACCCTTCATAATTTAAACAGGGGACCTCTTTTCTGGACTGTTAATCCTTTCTTCGGGGACTGTTAATCCTAATAAACTATTGGGCTCGTTTATTTTCTTTATAGTTTTATGCAGTCGGCATACTTTTTTTGCACTTTGTATCATCATCATCACATTAGCATTAAGCCATTCACCACTGGACAGAGACCATGATCAATCCCGCACCTGAATCTTATCAGAGATAATCCGTTGACGCATTAAAGCTTTCTATTCCTTGTATTCTGTCAACTTAACTTAATATTGTGGATGTGTTAGAGCACCTGGACGCTCAAAGGAGCAATGCCTGATGCAAAAGAGCCAATGGGTTAACCGCTCAAGATGTTGAAGACCTTGCAAAGTACCTTACGTAAGAAAGCGGACTCTGGCAGTTAGGCCAGGATAGATCCAGGTAGAAAATGAAAAATGTATAAACAATGAGTTCAAATAACATCCAAAGAATAATTTAAACATATTTCAATGAGAAAAATGCAGAATATTATTTTTTTTAAAAGGAAACTGCAAAATATAAATAAAAATAATATTATAAATTTACAGAACTGATCTCGGAAAAACGTAATTTTTACATCAACCAGAAACATCAAAATCAATACAGTCCTTTCCTCATTGCATTTTTTTGACATTTTATCTTTTATATTTTATTGTAGTTTCGCTATTCAACACACAATTATCTGGGTGTTAACACGATGTTAGTGGGTTCGATTCCCATATGGAGTAATGAATTGTTTTCAGTTTCCCACTCTAGTAAGAAATTGAGTTCCGCCACTTAAAAAACAATGTGTATTAATACTAGGTTTTCTTTTCTTTTCCCGTTAAATAAAACATATGTGAAAATAACAAAACAAATATTAATTTTAATATTATAGAATATCCTATATAATATAATTGAAAAAAAAAAACACATGCTACGTGAGAAACTGACAGGATGCCTTTCATATAAATAAACAGACTGGTGATTATAGAAAATATTATAAAAAAAATAACAATATATTTTAATATTCGTGGAGTTATATCCAACTGGCCGGCTATGGCAGACTGACAGAAATTAGTTTTAACATGCTCTGTTACCCATTTTCCGCTTAAAGGGTCCAAGCCTAAAGGTCTATAGGTTCCAGATAAACATAGGAAAGCTGCACTAGCTTCTAATGAATTATTTTTAATATGACTAACCATTTTTTTCTCTGTAACCCTTACTGTAAGGAAGTTATGGAGGTAGCAACTCTTAATAGTAAAGTTAAATTTCTCCCTTAATGTAAGGGCTCTAACCCTTACAGTTTGCCTTTAAAGGTAAAAAATTGGTGTGTCAATATTTCGGATAAAAAAAGACAATACAATCATATTAAAAACAATTTATTAGAAGACAGTGCAGCTTTCCCATGCTTACCTTTGAAACTGTACGTGTTCTTATTAGAGCGAAGAAATGCAAAATGTCACGTTTACATTTACATATTTTACTAATGCACCAAGATACCTTGAAATATTTATAAAAAATTTATGTAAAACACTGGCCTATGAAAATAAACTATAACTTGGAACAGAATCGATACATCAATTTACAAAGACAGCCGTCCCTAAGCGTCAGTATGTTCCATATTACATAATATGGATCGAACGATTTCGCTGCTTTATTATTTTCATATAAACTTATACTACTATATAAGTATTAAATACAGCGTGAAGCTAAAAAAAATACTTCATTACCTTATTAGAAGGGATTATATACATAAGCATGTATAGGAAGTATATAGAAAATTGAAACTTTCCAATATTTGCTTAATTGAATGTAAAACGATGATCGTACTTTTAAGAAATTTAAACATTTTTTATACTCAAATCTATGAATGTAAAATTAAAATAATTCATCGCTCTGTTAACGACCAAAAGCCTAGGTTCGACTAACGCGGGGGGCGCCCTTGCCGCCGATGACATGAAGCAGCCACATAGAGCTTGCACTTTCTTAGAATTATGAAAACAAGCTGTTCATGATTGAATGTATCAATCTGTTGACAAAAAGAGCATAATAACAGTATTATGGTGGTATGCGGGCGAAACCGTCAGTGGGCTGTTAGTTATTTATATAAATAAAACAAAATACAGCATTATACATAATGTTTAAAAAAAATTATGAAAATATTATTATATAAAGCAGCATCCAACCAAATCAAGACCTACAGGTAAAAGCTATCTCACTATATTTATAATAAATACCATTTTTACAAAGATATTCTCTATTTGATGTACACTTGAAAGTTAAAAAAATCAACACGTTAAGACGGTTAAAAGGATTGCTTAGGCGAGGTAGTTGTCTTGGAAACGTTAGTGCAATAAATCTCTGGCTGATACTCAACTAAACGATCCATGACTACAAGATCTTACGAGTTTCTGATTTTTAAATTGTATACAAGATATAAATCGTACTTTCTTTCTCAGGTATATATTGAATTTGCTCATGTTTCTAATCTGACACTAAGTAATTTGTAAGTTATTTTTCGTTACCAGCGTCTGGCTGCCTTCTTGGTGCCTAATTTGCTTTTATCACAGAATATCTCTAAATGGATCGCAATGAGCAACGAAATGATTCTTTTCCTACACATTAAAATGCTATAAAATTGGTCGAAATAAGAAAAGAGGATCAAAAATTTATAAGAGGCTAGTCATAAGAGTGCGACTGTAAACACGAAAAGTTTTGGGTTCGATTCCCACTCAAGGAAATTTTCTGACTCTGATAAATAGGCATAGTGCGGCGTTGAGTTCCGCCTCCCAACAAGCAATGTTTCCAGAGTTTAGTAGTAAATCTTAATGGGAACGGAAAGTATTAGCACTATGATAGGAGAAGATATTTTTTTTGCGTGACACGCGTAATGTCGTGACATCAGACGTGTCTGATTAACTAAAGTTTGACTAAGCGCAATGGCTATGGATCAAACACCCACTCGGGAGAATAAGACACATTACCGATATCATCTAGTTTTCAATGTAAGACAACCGACTAACAAAAAAAAAATGATAGTTATACATTTTGTAGCTTTAGCAAAAAAGCTTCAAGATTGGAACATTGACTTTTTACCTTATGGCATCTTTTGCATTGTGCGTGGTGTGCTGAAAGAGTATCAGGTTCCTTTATAAAATGGCAAAAATGATATTAAAATTATCTTTACGAATATTTATTCGTAGTAACAACGATAAAAGATAATTTTAATATAGATAATAGATAGAGCGGAAGACGTGGCGGTACTTTTGTTAAATATTTTTTTTTCAGTTTTGCACAGTACCCTGCATATAGCAGAGTAGGCACAGGACGTGATGTTACTAAAGATACTGCATTCCCCATTTTTTTCAAGCCGTTGGGTGTTGAGTGCCAGCACTCAACGCCGCGCAAAAGCCTTGTTAAAAAATGAAAATATTAATAAATAATAATTAATTCATCCGAGTGGAAATCGAATCCACAAGTATCTTTTACAGTCACACGCTTGCGTCACTGCGGCACGACGGCCGCGAATAATGTATTTGTTTTCTACAATACGATCACAATCACTACGAAATATTACACTGACGAAAACCTAATATAAACCCCACATTATGTAGACCAAGCCATAATGGCACTCCAATATGGACGATCAGGCGTAGTTTGAACAGTGGTAAGCCTTCTAGATCGTGCTATTATCTAGAGTTTACCTTCAAAGTGTCCTTTGAATGATATTCAAGATTCAATAGCGTATAGCACTTTAGTGTCTAAAAGGTTTTTAATAGTATGCTAATGCTGAATTATTATGCGGTACGAATCCATGTTTAATGTTACTGACCAGACGTTGAGAGCTCTGGTGGTTATTTTGTTTAACTACTTGGTTGTGATATGTAGTTTTATAGGTTTGGTAAAAAATATGTTCATATATATAGGGCAGAGGGGGGCAGATACGAACGATTTTCAAGCTTTGGGTCATATCTAAAAATTAAAAACAAAATCATCAATATATAAGTTAAAGGTGCAATATCAATTTTAGCAGCAGTAGTCAAATGTTCAAAGCTGCCCCCCTTCCGGGGTAGCTTTGAACATATATGGGGCAGTTTTAAACTATCATTAATTCAATGAAATTAAAAGGCTTATTAAACTAATAAGTAATTTTATTATTAGACTTAACATTAGAAACGATGGAGATCAAATATCAATACCAAGTTAAGGACTTAAAAAATATAAAATACCTAGTTTAATATTGCGGTTGTACTAGTACTAGTGTTAAAGAACATTAGTCTCAGTATTAATAAACTTCAAAAAACATACAAACAAAAAAGTAACTTTGGCTTCGTAGAAGTAATTAACTTTGTGGGACCAATCATTGAATAAACATAACATTATTAAAATAAAACAAAATATTATTTTTATAATTATTACCCTAATTTAATTTTATAGGAAAACATGGATTAGTACGTGACGTACCAGCAACTGAAATTGGGGGTAGTTTACGTAAGACTTCTGAAAAACTAACGTAGCACTTGTCCTCTTTCTCAGAAATGTAACAGTTAAAGCATGACTATTTTTTTCTACAACTTTTCTACAAATAACAATAACATTAGCTAAAATAAAGTTTCCAATATTTATTACGTTGTAGTCCAATTTCATTTCGTAGTCTTCATACCTTCATTCTCCACAGTAAATTGTTAAATATTGTAATTGGTAAATTGTTATTGTTATTTCCTCTTCTAATTCCAAATACATTTCTGAGTCAGTTTCTCGTGAAGAAAAGTTCAGTATAGTTTTATTTTTCCTTCGCGGTATTTTTTTGTACGTTTTTGTGTCTTCAAATAACTAAGTTTAGAATTCTTTCTTTTTTTTGAGCCTGTAATTTTACCAATGTAACAATATTCAAAACTGCCCCCTTTATTTTGTTCAAAGCTGCCTCAGTGGTATTTGGAAAATAAGAAACGTTTTTTTTTTAAGTAAAAGTAAAAAAAAATGTATTAATCTGTAGCTTATTGCATGATATATGAAACACTCTAACTAAAAGAGAAATAAATAAAACCACATACCTTGTACCCTGCGATCCTTATTATCCTATTTTATTTAAAAATGCATAAAATTTTAACTCAAAAGCAAATACTCCTCGTAACTCAACGGTTGGCTCTCATATATCAACGGTGACAAGTGACATGTGTGCAGGTTAGTGCTACCACTACTCAAAAAAAATGTACTAAAATTTATTTTTAAAATAGCTCTGTTAACACATATTTTCAAAGGTGCCCCTGTTCTAAGCTACTCCCCTCTCCCCTATTTATTTCGACATTTCAGTGATCACACAAATGTATCAACATTTGTTGACATTTTAGTGCCACAATGTTGTGGGTTCGTTTGCCATTCGGGGGATATTTTCATTTTCTCGCTCTTACAATGAGGCAAAGCGTTGTGTTGATTTCCGCCACTCGACATACAATGCCTCAAGAATTCGGCGGAGAGTGGGGAACAGAAGTGTCATAATGGCATGATGAGTTCCAGGTTCCTAGTTTCTCCCTGTCTACCCTGCTATGTGCGGGATAAAATGTAAAGCTAAAAAAAATATTATGTTTAACATTTTTGAAATATTCTTTCACAATTCGGACTTAGACCCGCGAATGCCGCTACATTTAACGTACAAATGTTTATACGTTTCCTAAATATTTAAAAATAGTATTAAGCAAATATAAATAGTTTGTTTGAATTCACTCCATTTCTCACTTTCCGCCGAATTTTCGAGATATTGCGTGTTGGGTGGCGGAACTAAACGCCGCGCTTTGCCTTGTTACAAGAGCGTAGAAATTAAGATAATAATTCAGTCTCCCGAGCAGAAATCGAATCCATAACCATAGCGCTTGCAGTCACACGCTTGTGCCACTGCGCCAACACGGTTTATCATTATAACTAATATACTTATTGATAATTATATATTAAACGTATTTATAAATTATGCATAATACAAACATAATATTTTCCGTAAATAAACACATTTTAAACCAAACTCAATTCGAGAGCTTAAAAAGAAAATGCCTTTAAACCGTGCTCTGTGTAACAATTGGTATAATTGATCGACAGCGTACGTCCTCGTCTAATTCCGGCTATTTCGCGAACCCATCGCTGCACAAAGATAGTGTTGTAACTGCTTTTGTCAAAGTGCAGTGTTAAAAGAGATATGCTTTATTACAAAAGCTGTCACCAACTACATTATAATATATTATTATTATTATTATTTTACGTATTATAATTAATACAATACATTTTTTTATATTCCTTTATATAGCAAGGTAGAGGGAGTTTAGTGTTAAGACACCTCATTCCCCATGTACAGAAAAAAAATTCATGATATTGCATGTTGACCGGTGGAAATTAACGCCTCAAATCAAATCACCTTCACGCTTTATTCCGCACACAGCAGGGTATGCAGAGGGAACCTAGTGTTAAGACACATCGTTGCCCACTTTCCGCGCAGTTCTGTATTGCGTGTTGAGTGGCGGAATTCAACGCCGCGCCTTGTCTCGACACCAGAGCGGCGAAATGAAAATATAAATGTATATAAATATTTCATTTCTTCGAGTGGGGATCGAAGCCACAAACAGGCGATTTTACAGTCACACTTTGCGCACATACGCCACGACTCGCCTCAAATAATTGACAAAAAAATATATAATAGTACCGTCGACATGTCGTATATTCCACATCACTAAGGCTTAACTTTGACGATACCAGGGCACTGCTGTTGGTGAAAAATTCACTTTGAAAAAGTAACATTCTGAAGGATTTAGTGTTTTTCAATTTTATCCAAAATTTATTTTCGGGATACCTTAGCTCGTACACTTTAAGGCTTTAAAGCTTAAGTTCAATTTCCATATTTGTTAAGATGATATGTATGTATTTATACACGTTTTTACTTTTTAACGTTACTTAATATCTCGTACGAAGTGAGAAATTAAATAGAAACTAAGAATTTCCTTCAAATAATAATTTTAATATTTTTATATTTATACACTAACGTGTAAAAAAATATGTTGACATAAAATCTTTATTTGAAATGTTAAAATAAAGTCTTTATTTTAAATGAAAATCGCATATATTATAGGTATTACATTTTAGAAATTTAACATTTCTAACACCGCCGCATTACTAAGGCATTGCATTTTAAGCAGTGGAACCCAACACCACGTTTTGCCTCTTCACCAGAAGGAAGAAAGTAAAATATTAAATATTTTACTCTCTCGAGTAGAAATAGAACCTACAGTCGCACGCTTGTGCCCCTACGCCACGACTGCATTTGGTAAGCTAGGAATCTAAGAGTTATAATTTATCTTTTCATTTTATTTGCATTTCGTTTATTGCTTGAATAATAAGCATTTCCTTGTATTGTTCGTCACTTCACAAACATTCGTCATTTATTGAAAACGTGACGTGAATACTGTACAGAGATCAAAGATTGCCGTTTTGATGTATTCGAACTTGCTACCTTTTCTTATTACCATATATCAGAAATACAATATTAACTGTAGTGCTTACTATTAAGACTAACTGTATTTATAAAAATAAAAAAGAATAATGAATTGAAAAAAAATCCTATATAAAAAAATATAAAAAAAATGCGTGACTGTCAGCGTGACGGTTGAGGGTTCAATTTTCACTCGAAAGAAAGAATTATTATTTGTTGATATTTGCATTTCCTCGCTCTGGTAACAAGGTAAAGGGCGGTGTTGAGTTCCGCCATTCAAAACGCATTGCCTCATCTGGCGGAAAGTTGAAAATTAAATGTCTTAACACAAGGCTCCCTCTGCCTACTCTGCTATAAGCAGAATACAGCGTGACGCTGAAAAAATATGTATATACTATAAGCTAATTTTACCTAAACTAGAAGCAAAAGAAATTTAAACACAAAACACGACATGTTTTAAAAAATAACAACCATTTTATCCATATTAAACGCAAAACTTAAACACTATTTTACATTCATTTCTCGAAGCTTATCACTTTTTTATTATACAAGAGAAAATTAAACCATCATTTGCATACATGTACGTATTAACAAAGTGAGTGAAGTCGTACAACACATTGTATTTAATGACTGACGTGTTGTTCATTATATTGTGTGAATGAAACATTATAAAAGATGCAAATAAAGATTTTTTTATTAAATAATATATATTTTTTTAATGCGACTAGGAAAATGCTACGTCTGTCTGTTATAGCGATGGTTATCGTTTCGATCTCCACTCTACAATCACGGTCAGCTTCACGCTATATCCCGCACACAGCAGGGTAGGCAGAGGGAACTTAGTGTTAAGACACTCCTTTCCTCACTTTCTGGCGGATTCTGGAAGCATTGCGTGTTGAGTGGCAGAACTCAATGCCGTGCTTTACCTCGATACCAGAGCGAAGAAATGGAAATATAAATTTAAGTAAATATTTCATCTCCTCGAGTGGGGATCGAACCCACAACCAGTCGGTTTTACAGTCACACTTTGTGCCGCTGCGCCACGACTGGTCTTTACAATCACGGTGGATTCAATTATTTTCATTTATCTTGAAAAGTGCGGCGTTGAGTTGGAAAGTAGAAAGAACAGAGTATTTTGACATTATTTTCTTTCGGCGGCATTGAGTTCCGCCATTCAAAACTTAATATTTCGAAAATAGAGCGGAAACTATTATAACATTAGGTTTTCTCTTCTATCCTGCAATATATGTGAAAAATCGTGATGCAAAGAAAAATGTGATACTTTAAATAAAGAATATATTCCAAGATACCTACAGGGGGTTTCAAAATATTTTTTGTTTTAAAAATATAAAAGTAATGTACTTACGTATGTTATATACATTTTAGTCACGATATCTAGATAAATCTTTTTGTATTTTGACGGTAAATCCTAAAATATGTCCTAAGTTACATCTTCGAGGACGTTACAGCAATTTTAAAGGGAATTCTTCGGGTACCTACTGCTAGTATTGAAAGACTTACATAGTTCGTGAGTGGCAAAAATTTTAAGTACAAAAATTCCCAAGCAATGTCCATTAAGAAATTTCTTTATAAAACGAAAATATATATATTTTTTGCTAACGCAAGGCATTCAGTTGTCCACTTTGCGCCTAGAATATTACGTGTTGTAAGCTAGGACTCAAATTTCCGAATGAAAATCGAACCCACAACCCCATTTTCCCACGATGACACAAGATTTTATTGGCGGGTAACTGTCGTAAGTTTCTCTTTATCGCAAACTTTGCAAACTTTTATAATCAAAGCAACGTTTATGGATAGAGCACAACTATATCGTTCTGATAGAATTATTTTATTCGTCGATAAAATGATTGTATTCTACCCGCCAATAAAATCTTGTGTCGTCGTGGGAAAATGGGGTTGTGGGTTCGATTTTCATTCGGAAATTTGAGTACTTCGTAAGAAATGGGTAAAAGAATAATTTTATACTTATTTTCTTGTTTTATGAAATAAATTCTTTATTTTCTGATTATCGTAATAATTCGGTATTATGGTTTTATTTTCAATTTTGAAAAAACTTTTATAAAACATTTGGAATATTATTGCATATTAGGGTAAGGATGCCTATTATGAGATAGGCGCCAAATATGAGATAGCTAGGTATTCGTCAAAACTAATCATGTCAGCTATTTGGCGTTAATAATGCACGAATTGACACAGCAACAGTGCTAAACTTCTGGCAGTGTGCGCCGGCCATAGGCGATCTGGGGTGGTGTGCGCGCAGGCAATACATTTGCGTAAAAACAAATATTTTTCATCAAATGTTTACAAGGTATGTAACGACTTTATTATTTCGTTAAAAGCTATTAATATATATTTTATTTGTAACTAATATAATCAATTTTAAGATGTAAATGCAGTTTTGTTGTGTTTTCTTTTTGAAACAAAAAAAAGGCATCCAATTTGTAAAACTATTGTTTTCCTAATAAGAGATATGTAGGGGTTCCTAAAATGAGATATTGTGATATACAAAAAGAGCAATTTTTATAGATGATGGGTTAAGCTGCCAAACGATTTGGTGTTCCTAAAGGTACCCTTGAGCGCTATGTAAAAAAAGATGTCCCTGTAGAAGATCTTGTTCAGGTTTGTATGGGAAACGACCATCCTTACCTATTGATTTAGAAGCCGAGCTGGAAAGTTATTGCAAAGAAGGAAAGAAGGATAGACAGCTTCTATAACTACGGCTTCTCTGTATAAAAATTTACTAGAAGAATACCTAAATTAAAAGCAAGAAAAAGAAAATAAAAAAGGGCAGAAGAAACGGACAAATAAAAAGCAGCATACAATGACAAAAAAAGCTTTTAAAAAGAAGAAAGTTGAAGAAGTTAGATCCAATTCCGAAGACAATGACATGCCTGAGCTCGCAGATAGCATTGGGGTTGAATATGATGCTGAATGTCCTCATGAGGATTGTGGAGATGTCGCATCGAATCGTTTTGTGTTCTTTA
>JAAIXJ010000541.1:16239-39241 GCA_013403705.1 Heliconius hermathena
TATTAGAACCCCTAGTATCTCATAATAGGAGACCCATTGCCTTGGACTTCTTTTCTGTTATTTTTTACTTATTGCAACACAGCCAGAAAAATATTGTATTTAGCACTAAATAGCTATTACACTTTTCAAGTACGTTAAATTTCCTATCTAAAACTAAATCTCAAAAAGCTTCAAAAGTAACAGTATAGTTTTTATAGTCAAAAATGGAAATGGTATCTCATAATAGGCATCTTTACCCTAGTATAAGAAAATATAATTTAAACAAAGTTTAAGTTATTGATGGTTGTGGTTTAAAATATAAGATCACTTAATAGAGGCATATTTTATCCTTTTTTTAGCTTCACGTCAGCGTGCATACTATATAGGCAGAGGGAACCTGGGAACCTAGTGTTAAGACACTCGATTCTCATTAAGCTACTTCCGTTTCCCATTTTCCGCCAAATTCTAGAGGCTTTACTTGTTGAGTGGCGGAACTTAACACTGCGGTTTCCGTCGTTATTAGTACGAGAAAGTAAAGTATTGAATATTTTATTTCCTCGAGTCTCGCACAATTGGGCGGCCTCATATTTTATAATATATTATTAATAAATAAAGAATACCTATATTAGTCACTTTCACTTATTCTATCATATATAATTATGAAAAAAAAGTGTTAAGTCAAAAAACAAAATTAATTAAAAATGTTCTGTTCATATTTGTATACAGAAATTCAAGCTTTATAATTTTACTTCGTTATATTTCAAAATTATAGGCGACGTCTTAAATTTTGATATAATAACTAACCTAAAAAATATAACATTTTCTTTTTTCCGGCAAATACTGAGAATTTATTCAGATTTTAGTTAGTAATTAAAATAATATTCATACATATGTATGTATGTGTATGAAAGTTACACATTTCTTTATGGCAGCTTATCCCATTTCCACAAAAAATATAAACCGTTATATCGAGAATATCGAGACCTTGTATATTAAGTGGTACACACGCCGCACTTTGCCAGAGTGGGAAATTGAAAAAAATAATTAAAGCCAGTCATGGCGCAGCGGCACAAAGTGTGACTGTAAAACCGACTGGACTGGACTGTAAACTCACAAGTTCGATCCCCACTCGAGGAGATGAAACATTTGCTTAAATTTATATTTCCATTTCTTCGCTCTGGTGTCGAGGCAAAGCGCGGCGTTGAGTTCTGCCATTTAACACGCAATGCCTCCAGAATTCGGCAGAAAGTGGGGAACGGAGTGTCTTACACTAGGTTCCCTCTGGCTACCCTGCTGTGTGCGGGATACAGCGTGAAGCTGATTTATTTATTTTATTTATAATTAAATATAATAATTCCCATGAGTGGGTATCTACTCACAACCATCGTGTTTACAGTAAGACCTTGTTCCACTGCGTCATTACTTTTTCTTTCAATCGCTTTCGTGATCTAATAAAATTATCGCTTTAAAGATAATATACACACATTGGAAACTAGAGTTTCAACCTACTTAGTTAAATAACTATTTTGTATCAATATTGTCGCATCCAATACTTTACATGGATATAACTTTTGACTTATGAACCGTTTTAAATAAAAGTAACACTAAATGTTAAGGGAAATTTGCCAAAATGTGATAGTGAAAACTGCATTTACACCGATTTCAGAGAATTTTTTTTTCAGCTTCACGCAATACGTACGTACTTCACGTATTCCGCTTATAGAAAAGGAGGTAGAGTGCATTGTGCTTATGCATGCATAGCATAGTGTTAAGACACTCCCTACTTTCGGCATTGCGTATTGATTGGCAGAACTCAACGCCGCGCTTTGCCTCGACACCAGTGCGAAGGTATGAAAATATTAAATATTTAATTTCTTTAAGTCAATCTAAACAACAACTTGTCGCGTTTATGGTGATATAATTACAGATTCTCTTATATATAAGGAAATATGTAGGCAGGTACTCGGACTGAACATGTACTGTGTCATAGAAATAAATTTTTATTTAGTAAATACAATCTTAACATTCAACAGACTGAATCGAAATATGCATCTTACGTATTTCCCTGGATACATGAATTTCTTATTTTCATATTTTGAGTAAATAACGTGCTCTTCTTTATACTGATACGGAATATGCAAGGATATTTTGTATATATTATGCTTTGCCTCGTTACCAGCGCGAGCGAGGGAATATAAATGTTAAAAATATTACATTTCCTCGAGTGGCAATCGAACCCACAATGGCCACTAAAATATTTTATTTATTTTTTCATTTTAATTTATACTAGCTTTTACCAGCGCGTGGTCGAAGGGAGATAACTAAGTGTTGTGTATGACAGAGGAAACATTCTAAGTTAAATAGGCGACCTTGCTATGTGCGGGATACAACGTGAGGCATAAAAAAAATAAATATTACCAAAATATTTACAATAGCACCTACTAGTGTTATGGTAATAACTGGAACTCCATATATCGGGTTTTATATATATACATTAATTTAGCTTCACGCTGTAACACCTCATTTCCTACTTCCCGAAACATTGCATGTTAAATGACGGAGCTCAACGCATATCACATAATTCATTCCGCCAAATTGGAATCAAAGCCACAACATACGTAAGTATATTGTTGTCCGTGTAAAAAAACCTTACGCTTAATAATTTTTTTTTATCAGCTTCATGCTGTATCCCGCACACAGCAGGGTAGGCAGAGCCAAGAACCTAGTATTAAGACATTCCGTTCCACTCTTTCCGCCGAGTTCTGGAGGCATTGCGTATTGAGTGGCGCAACTCAACGCCGCGCTTTGCCTCGACACCAGAACGAAGAAATAAAAATATAAATGTAAATAAATATTTAATTTCCTCGAGTGGGGATCGAACCTACAACCAGTCGATTTTACAGTCTCACTTTGTGCCCCTGCGCCACGACGGGCCTGTTTAATTAATAAATTTAGTAATTGGTGGCTTACAGAACCCTCGACCTCTACCGGACTATTTCGGGTCTAAGATACGTATTATTTAAATAAATAAAAATAAATATTACACGCTATTTACAATATTTTTTTATCTGCAAGCAATTTGAAGTTTTTTAGGTATTCGGTTACCAGTATTTTTAGATGCGTTCTGTATTGAGATTCAGATATTTTCAAATTCGAAAAGCATTGTGTAGCGAATGTTTGCTTTCGTTTCATCTAGTATTGTTTTCCAAAATAAACTGACCATTTTGTAGATTCCTTCTGATGTGATATAAAGAAAAATATACAACAGTTTTATTAACGTGTAATTTTATAAGAAATATATTTATGTAAATTTATTATTATATACTATTATAGATTCCAAACAAAGTGCGGCGCTAAGTTCCTTCATACAAGTTCCTCTGTGCCTATTTTGCATTAAATAAATATATATAGATAAAGGGTAAACTGGAACAAAATGTATTTATTGAAATTTATAAAGTAGCAGTTTTCCGCAACGACTTCGCATATAAACTTAGTTCATAGTATATATTCAAATAATGTAGTAAAATATTTATGAAAAATTCAAAACAAAATATTTTAAATTAAAAGATTACAAATCTTTTAGTCTATTCATTCGAAGTTCATAATTTCGGAGGCCTAAATCCGTTCCTAAGAAACAGATCACGTTCATTAAAGACTTGGACAAAAACAAAACTCAATTACAGTAAATCCAATAAGAACTATACTATAAGAGATACAATTTACCAAGAGATAATAACATCGTCCTCATATATCTTGTTGGTACGTAATATAAAAAAAATATGTCTAATCAAGTGATGTAAAGTTCCAAAAAATACGAGGATTTCATTAAATTTGTATACAGAGGAAGGTCGTGATGAAAATGAAATTTGGACGAAACTTAATTATGTGTTTTAAAAAAATCCTTGTTTATATTTGTAGCTCTAACAAAATAAAAAGAGATAACTCATAGAAGAATTTTAAAAAGTTCTGAGTTCGATTCCCAGTAGGCAGATAGACAGATAGGCAGACAAGTCATTTAAGACAGCATCAACAAGAAATGTCTTGATAACTTTCAAAGTGTATTTTACACTAGGTTTCGTTTTCCTACCCTGCTATATAAGAAATACAGCGTTAAGCTACAAAAATAGTAGGTTGATATATTTCACACAAATATATTATTATTTGATAATATTTATTGAAATTTGATTATAATGAGGCTGTATCGATTCACACTAGAGTGTGGGTTCAATTTCCATTCAGAGTAATAAAATTAAATATTTTCATTTTCTGTCTCCAGTAACGAGGCAAAGGGGGGCGTTGAGTTCTGCCACTCAACACGCAATGCTTCATGAAATTCAGCGGAAAATGGATAGCCGAAGTGTTTTAAGGGAAACGGAGTCTCTTAACACTAGTTTTCCAGGTTTCCGATGACTACCATACTATGCCTGGATACAACGTGAAGCAAAAAGAAAACTTATTTAATATTAATATTAATATAAATAATTTCATAAATTTTAAAATATCTAATTTAACAATATGCATTTTTAAATTTATCTCTAGCTCTAGTATCTATGAAAGGTTTTCAGATTTTGTTTACAATATCTCAAAGATCACTTAAGAGAAAATGTCGTTCAAGTCTGTAACTCTTGTGCCAGTCTTAAACTTCGCTCACTTAAATATTTATTTTTCTTGTCAAAGAAATCGTATACACTGTGCGAGCACTCAATGTACTTTTGCTTTCTTTTATGAAGCATTGTTTATGATTTTTACGTTAGGAAAACTTTAAATTGTTTGTGTTTCATTTAATATAAATGGCTGTATTTTTTTGTAAGCTCAAAATTCATTATTTAAATATCCCTAAGTCGTGTAAAACTGACACACGTTTTAAATGTCAAAATTTTTCAATATATATAATATGTATGAATTATTTTATTTAGTTATCAAAAGAAAGAATGGTATACGACAATATTATTCAACTAAAAGACACTATCGTAACAATTTTTTAGGAAGAACTTGCTTATTTCACTCAAAATGAGACTCTTATTCACTAAAATAATTTAGTAAGGAAATAAAAGCTCAAAATGTACTTTTTTAATGTACTCTGGTTAAATGGAAGTCGATGATGTGATATCTTATTACGCTAGTGGATATAAAGTAAAGAAAAAGTACTGCTTATTGTGATTGTGATCAAAATTAACATGCTCTTTTAAGTAATTATATTACTTTGAATTTAAATTAAGTATCATTAATATACAGATTACATTTCTTCACTCCGGTAACAAGGCAAAGGGCGGCACTATTCAATATGTAATGCTTTCAGAATTCGGCAGAAAGTGGAAAGGTTCCCAAATTCTGCCTATCTACCCTACTATGTGCGGGATACAGCGTGAAGTAAAAAAACTACAATAAAAAAATGGCCTTATATTATACCAAGCCTTCAATTTTCCTCCTTTCCTTTTCTGTAGAAATTTTGAGACCCTAAGTGTCGTTGGTTCCTCACCTACACTGTATCGAAAGAGTTCCATAGTTGTTTTAAATGTATATATAAAATATATACATTTAAAT
This sequence comes from Heliconius hermathena, assembly GCA_013403705.1. Taxonomy (NCBI): domain Eukaryota; kingdom Metazoa; phylum Arthropoda; class Insecta; order Lepidoptera; family Nymphalidae; genus Heliconius; species Heliconius hermathena. The sequence continues at coordinate 21,763 of JAAIXJ010000541.1, forward strand.
TAAGTACTGTATGTTCGTTTAAAATCCACAAATATTTCGTTGTGTCTAGCACATTTAATTTTCAACACGATAGCCTATGACAATGACTTAGGCCACGATGTCGATTTGAAACTGCTATTTTCTTATACAGGTAGGTTAAAATTTTACTACTGAACTGAATTTACTACATATATGAATCAGCTTCACGCTGTATCCCGCACACGGCAGGGTAGGCAGAGGGAATATAGTGTTAAGACGCTCCGTTCCCCACTTTCCGCCGAGTTCTGGAGGCATTGCGCGTTGAGTGGCAGAACTCAACGCCACGCTTTGACTCGACACCAGAGCAAAGAAATGAAAATATAAATGTAAATAAATATTTTACTTCGTCAAGTGGGGATCGAACCCACAACCAGTCGATTTTACAATAACATTTTGTGCCCCAGCGCCACGCCCGGCCTCATAAAGTATAAATTATAAGTGTAGTTTTTTAATTTAATAATTTCAACTTTTTCTTAAGTGTTCCTTAATTCTAGACTAAACAAACATCAGGTGTACGTAGTTGTATCGTTTTTTAGTATTTTCTTTTACAGCGCCTATTATAATACATTAGCACCATTACGGATAATAAATCTCTAATTTCCTTATTACTGGGCCAAGGAAGGCTTGTTTTATGCAGAATTTCGGTATAATATTACCTTTTTTTTGGATAATTGTGAAAGTGTTACAGTAAATGTGTATATTTTTATATACTAATAATATCTACTTTGTAAGAGTATTGCACAAGTATTAATATTATTTATAAATATCAATTGTAAATACGCGTAATTGTGAAATTATTTTCCTTTCCTTTTATTAACAAAATTAAATACATCATAAAAGAGTTGAAAATAAGGTCTCGTCTCACTACTACCGTCCCGATACCATAGTCCACATTGGTGACCCCGACGTGATCGGATTTAAAACGATTCCTAGGGCTACTTAATTTTTATCGCACAATTATTTCGCACGCAGCTACACATCAAGGGACGTTAAATAAATACATGTGTGGCCGAACTTCAAAGAAAGACAATCGCACAATCGAGTGGAATGATGAAACTAGGGAAGCTTTCAAGAATAGTTTAAAAAGAGCCATTGGACTGACTCCACCCTCTCCGCACGCACCGCTATCGATAATGACAGACGCATCTCAAACATGCGTCGGAGCCGTTCTACAGCAACAATTAAATAACAAATGGAAACCTATTGTTTTTTTTCTCCAAAGCTATATCTGAAGCTCAACATGTATACAACAAGTACGATAGAGAGCTGTTGGCAATTTATATCGCGATATGTCACTTCCAAAATTATTGTAAAGGAAATGAAATTATTGTGTAAACAGATCACAAGCCATAACTTACATGTTCAAACAAAAACAATCTGTTTCGAACGAAAATATATCACCAAGACGACTAAGACAATTGGACTACGTATATCAATTTACATCCGAAATTCGACACGCCTCCGGAGCGGAAAATACAGACGCATTATCCCGGGGATCGCAGATTGATTGTCCAAGTAAAATAGGGTGGAGTGATATTGCGACTCAACAAATAGCTGACCCAGAATTGAAAAAACTTTTACAAAATGATAAATTAAAATGGAAGAAAATCACCTAACCATGCAACAAAAATTATACTGCGAAGTGTCAACAAGTACAATTCGGCCGTATGTACGGCGCGTATTTCGAAATGAAATATTTAGTACATTACATGACGAAACGCATCCAGGCGCCAGAACAACGAGAAAGATGTTAACATGTCCTTATTTCTGGAATAAATAAATACGCAAGTACGTGGGCGAAATAATGTATATTTTGTCGCTACATTCAAAGAGAGTATTTCTTGATATTGCTGAGGGAACATGAAAGGTAGAGATCTCTTGTTTTACGTCTTATGTCCACGGAAGTAAAGGAGTGTAAAATTTATAACAACTAGAGAAAAGACAAACTAAAATTTCTAATAAAATATGACCTACTTTTAGTTTTTGGGACATTGATTTAATTTCATATTTGACATGAGTCCACCGGATCGCCTCGGGTTATATTTCTGGTACCTTGGCAAAAGTTAAGATGAAAGTAGACCTTTATTATAACTTCAATAGTTTTCGATTTTTCAAATTGATTGTTGATTATTTTGTAAGGTTCCCTTCAGGCTATGTATATTTTTCAAGTATTATTTGTAATATATGATTTTTATTTCTATTCACAGCTTGCGAATGGAAAATTCGGATATAGTGGTTTTTTCTTTGTTCTTCTTTATTTTTATCCGTGTTAAGGTTTTTTTAGGTAACGAATGCATTGTAAAAATATCTTTGTTAAAAGGGCAGCTTTTAATTTTTATATTAAGAAGTGTTTCATCGCGATTTTCGATTTCCCATATAAATTACAAGGGGAATTTTGTTTTTAACTATTAATTAGTTAAAAACAAAATTTCCCATTAAAAAGAACTGTCTAAAGACTAAAAGAATAGTTATTAAAACGTTCATTCTATCAGTAAAATATTTAAGACCTACATTAAAAGTTATACTTTAATTAAAATCACTCCCATTACAGGGTCTGTCTTAATTGCTCGCAGAAAATATTTCAATTTCAAATCAAACGACACATTGTCCGAAGTAACTTCAAACTGCGTCTTAGTTTTCTTTCTTTTAATTCTTTTCAATAACTCGTTTCATCCTTAGTTCACAAGTTGGTTCAAGAAAGTTCTGAGCTCACTGCAGAGGACTGATTTAATTTTATAGGCTAGTATCTGGATAGTTATCTATCTATCTATCTATTCCATATAAAAATACTTTTATATAGTGCTGTGGGATAGCACAATAAATGTGATTGATGTAGGTTCGACGTTTGCACGTGAATTTTATTTTATTTCCCCGCTTTAGTAAGATAAGGGTTCGCCGTATTCCGACTTAAAATTAGCGTATTAAAATATAATTAAGCATGTTTTTATTCAGGCCAAATTTCCATTGATACCATTTTGGCGCACTAAACATGCAATGTCTTAAAATTAGTTGGAATGAAATATGAAATATGTGGGATATTGTAGCTTAGCATCAGCTAAGTATAATATCTTATATTTAATATCAATTATCGTTTTAAGACACCATTTATAAAAATAACATTCTAACACTATCTAAGCCCTACCACTACTCACCCCTGTACTACAATACTTTCTTAAAGTACACTCCTCAAGCGTCTGTCGCGATCAAACTTACAAACTCGATTCACTTGTCTTTCAACTGATAAATGAAATTATTATTGGATTTTGCTGGTCTTTGAAGAAATCATTCTGTATTTCCTTTCATTAAATATGGTAGACATTGCTCAAAATTTTTATTTATACAATTTCGAATTTCATATTTTGATTCTATTATACGAGAAAATGTACAAGAAAATTGTTTATTTTTGGCATATCTTAGTATAGACACTTCTACCCTACAAAGACAACATTAATATTGTAAATAATTTATTAGAAGGTAAAGATATGTATCGAAATCATAGTAATAAACCATTAAACTTTCTTAGCTGCAAACGCGATAAGTGTAGGTTTAATTTCCCAATTGGATTTTCATTTCATTCCTCTGGTGAGACAAAGCGCGACGTTTAGTTCCGCCATTCGACCGCGAGTGGAAAGTGGACTTCGGAGTGTCTCAATACTAAGTTATTTCTGTCTACCTTGCTATATTAATGAAAATATAGCATCATGCTAGTAAAAATCTCTTTGCGAAATCCCGATAAGGATAATCAAAAATCGTCATGGTACATACTTAACTATTTTTGGTCTATGTAGTTACCACCGTTCCATACAAAGAAAATTAAAAATAAAATAAATTTTAAGTTAAGGTAATTTAGTATAAAGAAAGTCACCATCTTTTTAAATTTCAAAATGAACAGCGATCTACTCTGCATATAATAGAGCGGATATTACCGCGGCACTCCATTCAATATTGGATGTAAAATATTTCGTACTTTTCACTGAAGGAAATGAAAAATGAGTGCTTTTTAAATGGTTCACATTTAAGTTTAAATATCACGCTTACTTAATTAAACGGAAGGTGTTCCTTAAATCTTATGAGTTATAACAATAAGTTTGATGTGACTGTGTATGTATGTATATTTGTATGTGGTATCGTATCTCTCAAACGGATGAACAGATTTTGTTTTAGTTTATTTTATATGAAAAGTGATTTAATCGAGTGTAAGCCATGATTTAAAAAAAAATGTTCAGGCGTTTGAAGATTATCAGCTTTTCGCTTTTCTTATTTGCTTTTCTAGTGGTTTGTTTATTTTTTATGGCTCTTTGTGTCGACTGTTTTAGATTATCAATTATCAAGAATATTAGCTATGTTTCATTATTATGTTAATTTATAAACAATTACGTAAATATTTTTTATCGTATATAAGAACCATCTAAATAGCAGTATTTGCATTACAATATTTATATTTTTTATCATTACATATGTAAGTCGTTAACTTGAAATCTTGAAAAGAAAATAATCCTAAAAATAAACTAATTAACTGCTCCAGTGAAAGCCATATAAAGATCCATTCCACATTCTATGTAATCCCCACGAACCTCTCAAAATGCAAGTAAATGAGAGAACTTTACACAATAGCTCAAGTGGCCCTCCGAGAGAAGTCAGTGCGAGTAGACGTAAAACTGTGAGGAACTTTATGATGCCAATATGTTGGTGATAGCTGCTGTAAATCCTTACGGGATACACGTTGATTTAACAAATTTGATCAAGATCTACTTATATACTTGATAAGAACATTGTATATACTCGTATACGTACCTAATATTCTTTCAGTTTTTTTTCAGCTTCCAACATCTCTTTTTAAAAGAGAGTAAGAAGAGTTACAATATATGTATGTTATAGTCCATTATTATATTTATTGTTACGATTACGTCACTCAAGATGCAATGTCTGGAAAACGTGGAAAACAAAGTGTCTTCACACTACATTGTTCCTGCCTGCCGTGTTATGGGTCGGTTTGGTATGCTTTAATAAAGAACGCTAAGATGTATCTTATCTTACTGCCTATAAAAACTGCTTTAAATATGTTTGTTTTAAATCTTAAGGCTATTCTAAAAAAAATGATTAAGTTCCAAAGTTTCTCCACTTTACACGTTATATACAAAAAATAACAATAGTATCTTATGTTCTTATTGCTTGGATTCCTTTCCACTTACTATTAAACAACAAAATAACATTAAAAAATGTAACTATTATGATAACAAGCCTTATCGTGAACAGTGTAAAGATAAATTCTGGTAACATTTGCAAATTGTCCGCTATTTGTTTGCGAAACAAATCTGTTTACGCTTCTCGTCATCGTTCTATTTGTCGTTGTTTCTATACTATTTATTTATCGTTTGAAATGTTGAAATTTACTTATAGATTGAAAATAAGGTAGCATTCCCCCAATAAAAGATTTAATTTGTATTGTATTGTATTACTTACAATAAAATACAAATTAAATCTTTTAAGATTTCTTTTAAGACGGTCGGGTGCCTTATCGAGTGAATATACTCCTACATGTGGTGTAAGGTAAGGTGGGCTTAGCTCTCCTACCCTTTTGCCCAAATAACATATTGTGTTATCAGTTCATTAGGCTCGCCTGCGCGTCGCCATTCATATTCGTATCACGGTTGGCAATTTTCTTGCGTCCGGGACCACTTTTAGTATTGTTAGTCGATATGGTAGGAATAGTACACATAGTAAGTGAAAATCTGAAAGAATTGTTGAAAAATGTTAAATTTGTAATAGATTTTTAGTAAACACCTACAAGTTTACCCAGTACTAGGCCTGGGCAGGGAGTCCTGACTCGTTAGGTCTTCCTTCGTATTTGGAACGCGGTGAAGTCAGATGATGTCTACAACCGTGAAGTATGCCACGCGAAGGAGAAGTGCAGTTCACCCCACTTCCCTAAAAGCGGACAATTGACATTAACAACTGATAGTATTGCCATACTCTGAATACACCCAAGTCAAACAACTTGACATTCCGTATTTTTACTCTGCGATATATAAATGTTTATTTTTTCCTATTTATATTTACGAACGAATTAATAAGTAGTTAATCACTAAGGAGATTAACGTGGTAAGGAAAGTAAGCTTTCCCATTTCCACGATTATGACGATTTCTAAGAGGTATTGGTTCGAGACCTTCATAGTTTAATTTTTTTTTAAATTATCTAAAAGATTTTATTTTTAAAAATATTTTCTATGGATATTTTTATATCATCAATACATGAATCAAAATTTACATGTGCACATGAATACCAATGTAATTTGTTAAAATAAAATAATAAAATATTCAGTTTACGTTACTTTTTTAATCATTTCTAATAAAAACAGTTGAAATACAAGGGAGTTTAATATTCGAAAACGACGCATAGTAAAGCGGATCCCTTTATATAAACCCGGTGTTCATCGCTACCGGGTAAAAAATACCACAGAGGTAACAAAAACATATATATTATATCTATTTTTCTTCATAATTTAGAGACTTGTTGCTTTAGATACCTTTAAGCTTAGAAACAAAAGACGTGCTCCCCAAGTGGCTGACAGTTGGCACTAGGCCCTTGGACGCAGTGGACATGTCAAGTATGAATGAGGAGAATAGTAAGAATAAAAAAGGTGAAAATTACTCTGTAGCGAAAGTTTATGTAACGACGATCATGAGCAGTATCCATGACAGTGATAAACAAAAAGCAGATTACAATACCATTCCCGAGATGAAGTAGAATGATAATTCTGATGATGGTGATGGTGATGATTTCCTGAGAAGANCTCATTCATCGTGAAATCTCAGAAACTACACGTATTAGGAATCTCAAATTGTATATGGGCGTTACTTAAAAGGACTTACATTGTTTTGCTGTTCATAGTGTGTATGAAACTTCACTACTACAAATGCTAGAAGTCTTAAATTGTGCACGTGCGTTATTTATAGTATGTAGGTATAATACTAACGTACGTAACGTTTTGCAAATCGATCCAAAGTCTTCGACATATCCAAATTAACTGCTAGGTCATCTCCCTTGCTTTCAAAGGCCACAGACTAGCGGCGGTTTAGGTAAACCAGAGGATCACCGATAGAGCGACCATGGTGGACACATAGACGAAGCCACATAGACGGTCCTTGATCAGCGGTCCGATCCTTACATAAACCAGGAGCTGGATACATTTTTTAACCTCTATCTGGTGAATAGACAAAGTGCGGCGTTGAGTTCCGCCATTCAATATGCACTATCCCCAGAATTCGGTAAAAAATGGGAAATAGAAGTGCTTAATGGGAATGAATTATCTTAACACTAGGTTCTGAGATTACCTGTGTCTACTCTGCCATATGAGGGATACAGCCTGAAGCTAAAAAAAATAATAATATGCATATTAAATATTGTCTTTGATATAAATAAAAAGTTCACATGATATTATATAATATTAAAAATTACGTAAAAGCGGCGGCGGCATTGAGTTCCGCCACTCAACACGCAATAAAGCCTCTAGAATTCGGCGGGATATTATCCACTTTAGAACACCAGAAAGAAATCCTTTATCGACATTTTCAATTTAGATTGGTACAGCGAGCTGTCAATTAAGCCCTCTGGGATCTTGTGAAATACACAAGAGAGAGAGAGAATGATGCACAATGTTAAGCTTTTGTATAAAAAACCTTTTAAATCTATTCCTTTCCTTCTGCTACTAAATGCTAACATTATCGATCGGGATGTAGTGTACTTATAAAGACTATTAATATGAACGTTTAAGCACCTTGGATTGTTTTGGAAATAAAAAAGTATAACTTAAGACATTCCATATTATGGAACAAGATTAGTCTTCTTCATATCATTTAAATACGGAAGATAACACCACATTACCTACATACTCGTATGTACGTATATATGCAAATATTAATTATAATTAGTTCTAAAACTAATTATAAATAATATTTGACATAAAACAAAGTAAACTCGTCGGAACTACGATGATAAATTGAAAACGGTATCAGCAGGAGTCAAGCGAGGGCGGAATTTTATTAATTTCTATTTTCCATTTGCTTTAATGACTGTCGGTAATGGAAAATTTGTCGATCGTAAGCGTGACACACAAAGTTTATAATACATTGAATGGGGCACTACTTCTCTACTTATATAAATATATTTAACATGAAAACCGCCTTCAAGTAAAGAGTGAAGATGAGTGAAATACATGGCCCCATCTACAATATATAAACTTTGTATGTATAATCCAGTCTCAATTTTGATTATATCTATGAATTGGTAAGAACAGTATAGATTAGTGCAGCCCTAAATTTTATTTTCTGTTGAAATTTACATTGTAGGCATACGTAATCTTTTTAGTTTCACCCTGTATCCCACATATAAGAGAAAACGTACAGGGAACCTAGTGTTAAGACTCCATTCGCCAACTTTCGCCTAATTCATCTCCCCGCGACGCAACGCCGCGAGCTATCTTCTTATAGAACGAGGAAATGTGAGTGGGGGTTAAGCTCATAACGATCCTATTAACGGTCAGATAAAAATACCTATATTTATTTATCTAATAAAACAATAACTATATCGGAAAACAAGAGCGGTCCATCAATTACGAAAATGAAGGGAGTTAAGCTGGTTCCGTAAGGGACTGCCCACGCAACCTTTTACTTCTAATGGAACGCTTTTAAACGAGCTCTTATGTAACAATATATTTTTAGAAAAAGTTATCATTATTACTTTCTAAGACGCCTTAATATTTGGTAAATGATGTTGTAAATTAATAATGCTTGAATCTAGAGTAACAGTACAGTAAAAGTAATGAAAACTATTCATTACTATAAAAGATCTTTGAATGATGCAGATCAGAGAGATAAAATTATTTTTGCTTTAGTTTTTGAGTCAAATACTTCTTCTATCGATGTACGTTACTCATACAAACACTTACATACATACTACATACTCAACATAACTCTGACTTATTGAGAGGTCAAAAAAATCTTATAAAAAAATCTAATTTGTATACCAATGCTTATTACAGAAGTAAGAAGAAGGTGGCTTTACCGCTACCATAGCGTCGCCTATACCGAGGAAAAATCATGTACGAACCTGAGGACGCCCCAGAGAGTGCGTATGAAGAGATTGCACATACGACTGACCGTAGTGTTTGAGGTTTTATAATAATGGAATCCTTTTTTTTATTTTGGACAACATAAAGAATTCAGACGCTTTTGTGACATTTGAAGTGTCTAAGTTCTCGATCGTTTAGTGACGTTTTAATTATGAGTTCAAATTCACCTTAAGGGAATATAAAACTAGATAAAATAAGGCATTAAAGTTGGCAGCTAAGTCCACAGTGCTTAAAGCGATGAAAAATCAAGAAGAGAATGGTATATTTAAACTAAATTCTTTCTACACGTGCCACAAAAAAGACATAGGATATGTTAAATTAACTAAAATAATAAATTTTATACTATTCTTGTCGGTGTTTTTATTTTAGACACGTTGATCTGAAAATATGTCCCTTGTTTCCAAGTTAGCGGTAAAGTTTGCTTGATTGAAATAATTTGGTGTTCCGCAAGAGTAAGATACTTTATCCAAACTTGTAATGTTTCTAAAGTTGAATTTAGACGATGAAATTAATATATTTCATCATCATCATCAACATCAGTCTATCCTCGTGCAATGGACATAGGCCTCTCCAATGGCACTGAGCTCTGAGCTCGATCTATTTGCATCTAACCGTTGCTAGCCACTTTGCAAATTTCGTCCTACATTACGCTTGCCGAGACATGGTCTCCACTCTAGAACGCGTTTAACCCAACGGTCATCGGTTCTGCGGCAAATGTGACCAGCCCACTGCCACTTCAGCCTACTAATCCTTTGGGCTATGTCGATAATATTAGTTGTCTGGCGGATTACACCACTTCGAATTCGACTCTTCAGAGACATTTACTACTCTGACTTTAAAGTGGTAGACCATGTCAGTGTCCACGTCTCGGCTCCGTATATAATAACTGGTAGGACGCACTCGTTAAAGACCTTCGCCTTTAGGCTCTGTGGTATCGGTGACGAAAAGACGAAAATTCTGCCCAGCCAAGCTGGTTCTGCGAGCCTCCATCTCGAAGTTGTTTCTATAATATTTATTTGTAGGTAATTGATTAATATTAGTAATATTACTCTGAAAAAGTCCAGGATTCGACATTCATAAAATTATACATTTTATTTAAATCTAGTTAAGTTTTTCCTGCATGGGACCAGGGTAAACGGCAACTTGCGTCAAGACACCGTTTTCATGTCTTTCCACTCAAATACTATATTACACATAATAAACCATGTAATTTTTTTTTTTTTTTTTTTTTTTTTTTTTTTTTTTTNTGGCGACGTGACTCTACCACACGTACTTTAGTCGCCTCTTACGACACCACCAGTACCAGGATGATCCTATTCTAGGCCGGGATCACACGGCGTTTATGTTTTAGGCCTTAGACTAACTTTACAAATTGTTGGCTTAGAGAAGACCCTTTAAATTTAATTAACTTGCAAGTATCGATATTTTCCGCCAAAGTTTACTTTCAGGTAAATTGTATTTGGTTTCAACTATAACATGAAAGTAATATAAAATTTATTCTATCTATCTTTTCTATTCCATAGGAAAAATTACTAACTCATTTGTTTGTTCGTTCATTAAATCAGATTTTTTTACATATTTCTAAAGAGTTATCCCATAATAAGGAGAGAAGTATATTTTAGAAACATTTAAAAAATTTGGAGGTAACGAGGAGCGCGATTGCCTTACCTCACATAATTAATTTGTAAATAGCTCTTAAAATATCAATGTATTAAAAAACCAAATGAAAAACCGAAATAAAAAAAAAACAATAAAAAAACATGTATCACGTCAATATTTTTTCCCGTAGAACAGAAAATGTAATAGAGTTTGAGGAAATAAATCAACGACTAAGCTGAGATTGTGTCGACGGTAACGAGAATTGTTTTAAACTATGAAACATTTTTATCTCTCGAGTAATAATGCAGCTAAGTACATGGGGTAGTGAACAAAATGTTATTACATCCGACGCTTACTGAAACAGGACAAGGAAATCCATTAAAATCTAAAGAGATATTCTTTTTTAATAGGTTTTTGTAATGAATCGTTTTTTTGGTATTGTAAAAATCTCCCTACAGAGATACTAACAACATAAATAAGTTGTAACAAGCGTATAAAAATTTCGACGTAGCTCGATGAGGACGTATGGCTTAGTGGTCAGAGCGCCTGGTCGGTTTCCAGGAGGCGCGGGTTCGAGTCCCGCTACGTTCAAATTTTTATACGTTTTCTAAATAAGTATTTTTGTTTCCTAAGTGTGGAATAACACTTTAACAAAATGTTTAAAAATGAAAATATACATTTAAATATATATTTCATTTCCTCAAGTGGGGATCGATCCCACAATCAGTCACGTTTACAGTCACACTTAGTGCCCCTGCGCCACTAGTGGCCTCCATTTTTAGAATTTGTGTTCACAATTTATAGTGTAACTTAAGATTTATCAGTAAAATACAATATTCCATATTATATCTTATCTCTATATATAATAAAATAGTAAAAATATTTTGTCTGTACATTTAGTAATTTTGACTGAAATGGATAGAGGGACACTTAAAAAGAATAGTAGAAAGCAAAAATATTTTTTTTAAATGTCTTGTCTGTCTGTCTGCCTGCCTGTACGTATGACCACGCAAATCTCCGAAAATACTGAACCGATTTACTTAAAGCTTTCACCAATTGTTTTCTTTTAACTTAGAATAGCATTTAAAGTTTTTTTCATCAAAATCGGTTAATTAAAAAAAATATCATCATTTGAATGAACTCAACGCATTAGACTGCCTGCGAAAATTATATAGCAATTTATATCTATACTTATAATAAATGTATAATATAATTGTTTATAATAAATTTTTATTTTCAACTGTATAATATGTATTTAGTAAAACGTCGTTTAGCAATTTATATCTATACTTATAATAAATGTATAATATAATTGTTTATAATAATTTTTTATTTTCAACTGTATAGTATGTATTTAGTAAAACATCGTTTTCGATGAATGTAATTATATATTAAATGAAATTTAACATAAAACGGGATTTCTTAACTATCCGAACAGTTACAGTTTAACTTTAAGCCCAATAGATGGCGCTGTGCATAAAGTATCATTTTCTGAATCGCGCTGCTAAGATTTTTGGCTAAAGTATGACATTCGAAACGTCTTGGTTATATGACTGTTGATAAAAATATATTTTTTAAATCACTGTTGTTTATAGTACAAACATTAAAGTAAACACAATTGGATTGTTGGTGAAGGTTACCTTCATAACTCGTAACAGTTAAGTTTAAGTCGTAATTAACTCAAGACAGATAAAGGAGGCCAGTCGTGGCCATAATCATGTAGTTCAAGCGGGCGAAACCGCGGGCGGAAATCTAGTTCAAAAATAATACTTGACTATGTTACTTGATTTTTTCTTGCTTGAAACTTGAGGTTGATAAGGGCTCTTGATATATTCGTATGTAAGAGAACACCAATACACAAATACTCAATGATCGTAGAAATTCAGATTGATAATTAATTTACTATACATATATATGTTTGTATATACCTATATGATAAAAATTACATTTAAGGTTGTAACCCAACTATTGAGAAACTAGTAAATAATAAAGAAATATTCCAACAATTTATATAAATATTATGTAGAGGCCGTCGTGGAACAGCGGCTCATTTTACGACTGTAAATGTGACGGTTGTGGACTCGATACCCGCTCGGGAAAATGAATTGATTTAGTTTTATGTGTTCTTTGAGTTCGCCACTCAATACGTAAATATCATAGAAAATCAAAGAAGAGGAAGGGTACGAGGTGTCATAACACTCTCTGCTCTACTATATGCGGAAAAGAGCGTGATAAAAAATAGAAATAAATATAAAGACATATCTGCATATCTTACTTAATTCCAATATTGTGTTAAATTTAACATAATTTTTGGTATTTCAATATTGTGAACTACAAATACAAATTACAATTTTACACAAAGGTCCTACCAGTATAAGTTTGTTTGAAGCTATCTTATTCGAAGTCACTGGACCACTATAATAAGAGAGAAATATTCATTCATGCATTCATTGAAACGAATAAACTTAAAGGTTTTTATTTTATTTATGTTACACAATCTTATTTGAATCTAAAAAGGGCAAAAAAATTTGATCGAAGTTTTGTGCACCTAAATAGGTTTAGGGCTTAAAGAAATTTTAGAAATTCTTCATTTAATATAGCGAAGTTGAATAAAGGTCCAACTTAATTTTTACTCTTAAACTTTATTTTTATGTTTACTTTATACTGTAATTTAATATTTACTAAATTTTTTAGGTAAAAAGAATATCTTGTTATGTACACTCCGATTAGTACTTTTCGTCTAATTTTTGAAACAATTAGTGGCGTGTTAGTGTAGAGGAATGTTTTTTTGGGTTGTAGGGAGAGAGGATCTTTTTTTTTATCGCTAGGAAATGCATTTACGCAGACCGCCCACACGGAAGGCAAATGCCTTACGGATGAGCGGTAATGTGGGACTCAAAATCGGATCCAGCCCACTAAAACCCAGTGGAAACTCGCCCCACATCGCTTGCGCATACTACTAAGATGCCTCTAGCAATGGTCAACAATTTTTTTTCAATACAGAGCGAAACTGGCGATCATTCTCGATATTAAGGAAGAGTCGGTAAACAAGCCATAGTAAGCTTAACATCTAAATATACAAATAGAGCTGTTTTCTACAAATGCAATGTTGTTTTAATAATATTTATCAAAAATCACCAAAAGTAGACATCTTAATAAACAATGCTGGAATAACAGACGAATCTAACGTTAAAAGAACTATACACGTAAATACAACTGCTGTCATGGAATGGTCCATGCAATTTTACGAGCATATGAGAATCGACAAAGGGGGCGACGGTGGCATTATTAAAAACATTGCTTCGATTTTTGGGCATAGAATTACAGCTCAGAATCTAGCTTACTATCATGCTTCTAAATATGTTGTCCTCGTATTTTCTTCTCTAGGGCATGAGATCAATTTTAAAAAGACTAAATTTCGTGTAGTCACACTCTGGCCATGAATAGCGATGATTACTTTGGGCTCGGACTATGAGGAAAGAAGATTTAATAGAAAAGAAAGCTAATACTGGTACATCATAAGCTAATAGTGTTGGAAGGAGCGAGACCAGCTGAAATATGGGATATAATATTTTTGTTTGTAATATCATTTTTCTTAATGCTTATCAATTGTGTTATACCAAATATACAGAAAGATTAAACAATAAAATTATATACCTTTATATTGAAAAGCCATACATTTTTCTAAGTTGTAGAGTTTGTAAAGTTATAGCGTGTAGAGTTAGAATCTTGGCTCTACACGGGATCGATAATTTTTTGATAATACGAACCATCTATGTCCACCATCCAATTTTGGACAAACATCTACTACGTCACCCTATATTTTTATAGAGTTGAGTCGTAAATTTTGACTTTTTTGTAATCTTATTTGAATAGGTAAACATTTTTCTGTCAAACTCACAGTAGTTATATCAAACAATGTGCCAATCTCTACCCAGTATCTGATTCTGTTTGAAACGACTGCGTGCCAAGACTACTAGATTTATAGCTTTATACAATTAAAGTTAAATGTAATGGTGAAATATACATTTCTTTTTTATTTAATGTAGCGAACGGAAATTTCTTAATGGAAATGGAGTATCTCAACACTAAATTAACATTTTTTCTCTGCTTACCCTGCTTTGTACGAGATACTGCGTGAAACATAGATACCTATATTCAAAATACTAAAAACTTACAAAAAAAAGTTAATTTTATCTTTAACGTAGACTTTCATTAGGCTTTATAAAACTTCGCTTATTCGAACTTTAGGATTAGGCGTAAGCATAAATGAAGACAAAGCACAGTGTTGAGTTCGCTTTGGTCCCTCTACCTTTTGTGCTATATAAGGGATACTGGGTGAAGTTAAAAACATGTTTTAACAGAAATATTGTAAATATAATAACTGCATTCATACAGATTTGTTGGAAATGTTTAAAAGTGTAAAGTCAAAATCGTAATATATGCTTAATCTAGATTCGACGTAAACCTCATTTCTTATGCACATTCCTTTAGTAATAATTATCTTCAGGAAATTTTAGTTTATGAAAACTCAATATTGTATGAGTACATTAACAGTACCAAAGTGTAACAGTACCAGAACAGCTTATAAAATTTATAGCCCGTTAGTAATAATTTGTGAATGTTGGTTGCAGTGTAAATTGGTGAATGCCCCTGAGACATCTCACTGTCACAGAAAACTGAACGAACTGAATACAGTTTGAATTAGTCGCAATGTCGATACAATGAGAACCCCGTCAACGAGTTGGTGCATTTTAAATTAATAAAACTAGAATAAATTAAATAGAAATTAATTAATGTATAATTTAAGTTATTTAAATAAGACATTTTTGGCTAATTCGTGAGACATTGAGATGATGACCTACAACAACTAGCATGGAATGTTTGAGACATTCCGGGAGTATTTTGAAATTATGCTATAATTTAAATAAATCCAACTAATCTAAATATGAGTTGGAAAGTTGCAATTAAGCGAGTATCGCCTTTGTAACTAAGGGCCCAAAAAATTTACGTAGTACGTACATACTTAGATATATAATACATACTTATGTAGTATATATTTTGTAACTAAAATATAAACAAAAAAGAGGCCGTCGTGATGCTAGGCATAACGTTTGACTGTAAACGTGACAATACGCACTGTCTCCAAAATTGGGCGGTGCCTTGTTAACGGAGTGTCTTAACACTAGGTTCCATTTACCTACCCTATTATACGCGGGATATAACATCAAGCTAAAACTTATATAAATAACTTTTGTAACAGTTGAAAGCTTGTATTTCGTTAGTACATTAGCATTGTAAACAACCAAATAGTAGCAAAATAAATGCTTCTCTATTAAACTAGTACTGCAACTAACTCGTATCGTATTCTATTTATTTAGTAATGTCGAGAATTTGCCAACTAAATACGCATATAGTTGAACACTATTTAATTTACGTTGTTTTTAATTAAATTTAACATTATGTTTGGTTGTTGTATTAAGGTCATAATGGTTATTATTTTCGCGTCTCCATTGTAGTAAGAGAGATCGCGGCGTTCAGTTCAGCTTCTTGACCAACATTGTCTTGACTTCAAGCAGCAATATCTCGAGAACGGAGTCTTTTGGCATTAGGTTTCCGCTGTAGGTTATACCCTGTTATGCGGGATATATTGTGTTCTGTTCAATCAATAACAAATTACTTTATTTCACGAATGAACTCAGAAAAATCTTAATTTTCACAATAAACTTTTCGCCTAAACAATTCAGTCACTTGAAATAACAAGCGCGACTCAGGCTCGGCCAGCGAGGGTTCCGTACAAAAATTGGAGATTCCGAGCTTTTTTCTGAAATCTCAATTTCAGGCTTTGCTTAGAAAGAGCCCTTTCGTCTGGTGTCTCACTTGAACTAGCAGCCTTATTTCCATTTTTTTCGTACTTTTAAGGCTGTTATTTTATAGGATTTAACCACAAATGTATAATTTAAAATTTTTTTCCTATACTAGTACTACTTACAGATACTAGGTACCAAATTTCATAATTCTACGCTAACTATATATATGAATTTTTATTCCCTCGATAGCGTCGAAATACGTGTTTTTTGTGATATAAACGGTATGACCGTTTTAAATTAAATGTAGATAATTTTTCAGAAAATTATGCAGCTGCATATCTGAGCATATGGTTTGAATTTCAACTCGATATTGTAACTGATATCCCAAACTCCTTTGAAAATATTATTTAATAAATAATGCCTTGGCTCGTGATGTGTCTAGTGGTTAGAACCGTTTATATTTGTGATCGTGAAGAACCCAAAATCTTTTAGAGATTCAGAGGTAACAGTATTAAGAATTTTATATTATGCCATTAGAAGGTATCGCTTTAAGATATTTGCCATCAGAAGTTGTTCTTGTGTCAGTTATTTAGATAACTGGAAACTCGACAATATGACATTGTCATAACTCGAAGCTCGTCCGAGGAAAAGCCAACAGCGCGTCCTATCTTCCTCTCCACTATAACTGCGAACTAGTTGTAATAAAAGGAAGAAAGAGTACGGGCACCGCCCCGCCCCTACACCGTGAATTCCTACCAGACTGTTGCAGCCGCAGTCTGGTAGGAATTCACGGTGTAGGGGCGGGGCGGTGTCCTTACTCTTTCTTCCTTTTATTATAACTAGTTCGCAGTTATAGTGGAGAGGAGGATAGGACGCGCTCTTGGCTTTTCTTCGGACGAGCTTCGAGTTATGACAATGTCA
>JAAIXJ010000541.1:41347-130134 GCA_013403705.1 Heliconius hermathena
CTGCCTGTAAGGTGGGTTGGGCTCCGGAGCCCGGCATTACCTGATGCGAAACGCAGTGGGATAAAGCCACTACTTCACGCCGGTTTTAAATGCCGGGGGTGGTAATGATCCGGTCGAGTCTGCCCATGCGTGTTGCCATTGCTGGCGACGTGACTCTACCACACGTACTTTAGTCGCCTCTTACGACACCACCAGTACCAGGATGATCCTATTCTAGGGCGGGATCACACGGCTTAAAACAGCATGCTTTCGCTTATTATACAAAATCATTATTACATATTGCTATTGTTATTTGTTTGTCAGGCTCAGAATTTATTTCGGGTATCGCTTTACCTTTTCAGAGCGAATGAATGATCCTACTATATCTCACTGCACTACGACAGATTGTTGTCAATTCAGTCAAAGTCAAAATCAAAATGGTTATGAAAATTTCAGACATTCTCAAATAATCACTTATTTACTACATTACCTACTTCGTGTTCTCCAAATAACGTGACATTGCCGAAGGGATTATTGCTCCACTGATAATTTCGGAACCCCATTATCTAGTAAAAAAAAATAGAAAATTTAAGACTGTAGGTGTATTCACTTAGAATATAATAACTACTTGAGGTCACTCGTGGAACAGTGGCATAAACGCCTCGCGCGATTGATTGTGGGCCCGATTCCTACTCGATGAAAAGAAACATTTATTATTTTCTCAACACGCAATTCCTACAGAATTCGGCTGAAAGTAGGGAGCGGAGTGTTTTAATACTAGGCCCCCTCTGCCTATCCTTCTACAAAAATACATATAAATCTTCGTTCACCCTTACCTAGAAATCTCAGAAGTGTTGAATGAATAAATTAATGCAGGAACAGTGTATGTTAATTAAAAGACGTGTTATGTAGCAGTAATATAAATTACTTGCCTGCAAGCTACTTTGTTTATGCTTGAGGCACGTACGTACACATAGCAGATTCTTAATGAAAAATGTGAATAGACTTAGGAAATTTTTCTAAGCATTTTTCTTTATTAAATTTCATTATTTGTTAACTTCTTATTTTTTTTGTATTTATATATTTTTATGTGATTCCATTTTAAGCTTGAATAGAATACTCGTTGTTAGTTGATTAAGTTTTTGTATTGTATTTTTGTTTAATATAAGTTTTTTTAGCTTCACGCTGTTCCCTGCTTATTCAGACGAAAGGTAGGCAGAGGAAGTCTAGAGTTAATGTATTCTATTATCCAATTTCTACCCGAATTCGAAACATTACATGTTAAGTGGCAGAAATCAACACCGCACATTGTCTAGAGAAAGAGTCAGTTCATTTTCTAGATAAGAGTTCGAGCCCACTAAAATCGCGTCAAATGCTATATATATATGACGACCATGCATTTAAATAACTTGATGTATGAATAAATTGTTAATATCTTTCCAAAATTACTTTTATTTACATCACAAGCAGGGACTGATCTTACCTTGCAATTTGTAAATTTTTATACAAATATTTTTAATGTGTCTAAGAATATGAATTAATAAATGCATGCCTATTTGAAACAAATAGGCCTCGAATTTATAAGCGTAAAAAATTTGATAAAGATCAAATTAAGCCTAGTTATGACGGTAAAGCTTATGAAAAATTGATAAAATTCATAAATACAGATTAAAACAAAATAAAAACATAAAATTAATAAAATTTGATTCTACAATTAAGTATAAGATGCTCCACAGGCTTTAACAGTTTTCAAAATTATCAAAAATAAAAAGAATAATAATAAATTATACAATTATTATTAAAATTATATTATAGATATTGTTAAAATATAAGGTAAAGATAAGTAAATTATGTTATCTACAAAAAAATGTAAATAAAAGAATTTATTTCATAAAAAAATACCCAATAAGAAGTCTCTGGCTAGTTAAATGATAGCATCATTCACAGAAAATTTTAGGCTTTGAATAAAAAATATTAAGCTACTAAGTAATATAAGAAAATTAGCCTAAGTGTGATACTTATAACTTACTTTCACGAAAATCTAACAGACAGAGCTTTCAAAAGACGTTTTAAAACTGCACTTGTCGGATCGTAAAGTTTTTCGCGCGAAGGTGTCTTTGAAAATGAAATGAATGTTTAACATCCAAGTTCAAGAGACAACTATAATTGAAAAGTGCTTCGGAAGTTTTTGAGTTTTTCCATATAATTTTATTACTGATCTTTTGCTTGTGATAGAGGAAGTAACTGGGGGTAACATGTTAAGTTATTATCTTCACCTAATATTATCCGGCCCGTCTGGAAGTTAGTATAAATTCAAATTAGAATTCCAAGCCTCTTGGAAATCTAATTATTTGAGCCTTATGTCTCTTCTGATATATCTAGATATTTATCTCTTCTATCATCAACTTTAGTTCCAAGCCTAGCTTAAATAACAAAAGGAAAATAGCAAAAATATATATATACATATATATATATATATATATATATATATATATATATATATATATATATATATATAATTATTCAAAAGAGAGAACAAAAAATCACGAACACATATATATCACATAGTTTACCGCTTTTTACGTGATTTCCAAAACATCGTTTTATCAAAGAAATCCTCAAGGCACCTTATCTAATGAATCTATGATTATATTTGTAGGATTACTATAAACGTTTAGGTATTACATTTACATACATCGTATTATGTATATACAAGTTATGTTGAATGAGAATCGAATATGGACTTATCGTGAGTCTACCTGCACGTTACAACTATGACATATCAATCTGTATACAGTTATACACAAAGGTCTTCTGTTACTGAATGATTGACAGACAACACACAGACAAAACTACTGGACTTCGAAAGTTGAAATTTAGCGAGTGTGAGAGAGCACTAGGAGAAGTTTTCCTTAAATGCCTTTGAATACGAGAAAAATCTTTTCTATTTTAAGACTTAAAACATACGCAAATAAAATTGCAAGCGGCCACTTGTCTTGTGTAACTACTTTACCTTTCAATGTAAATAAACAGAGCTGTGTTCTATCAATGTTTTATTCATATCCTCTATTCAATTCCTTTTCCTATGATTAAGGTTACCGCAATTTATTAAATATTTCCTATCTTCTGTCCATCATTAATATTCATAGATCCTCTCATACTCGTATTTACGAATCGTTCACAGAGCTCATCGATAGCTGTGATATTTAATTATTCTTCTTATCTTTTATTATATATCAATGTATATTCTGCAACTTGTAGAATAGGAAAAAGTTGTATTACTCTGTATCTATTAAGAGAGTGTAATATCGCTCATTTGGTGCAAGAAGACGTATTTACATTATTTTTTTCTCAATCAAAATTTGTATACCTATAAGTATTGTATGTGGCAATATATAATAGCATTATAACTATTTTTAATTACCTACATTTTGAATTTTTCATTTAGAGTTTTAAATTAAACATATACATTGCAAAGTGATTTTTGAGGGATCGTTGAACCACCACCTTAGGAGTATAATTTGGTTTCGTATTTATATTTTTACTATAAGAAAATTTACTTAGACATGAAAGTAAATTCGGCCTAACTTTAGCACCATCATTTATCAATTATTCGTAGTGATATTAGATTAATTTCATAATACACGATTGCTATATTTTAGGGTTAAACAACAATACCATTTCTTGTAGATAACTTAATTGTTGATATTTGATAACGATATTACAAGTTTTGATATATAAACTTTGCCGGGTTAAGTCCGAGGTTAAATCCGAATAGGTTATCAACGTAAATCCTTAATTAATCTCTGAACTCTGAACGGATTATGGATTAGATAGGCAAATTTGCTTTGGATTTAGTATTGCGCTATAACGTTTTATATGTTTATAACAATATAAAATATAATTTCTGGTTCCTCCAAAATGTAATCAATTAGATATAAATTTATATTTATAATTTGGTCTAAAAATAGTCTTACTTGCTTTTTTATATTGATTATTGTAGGCAAAGCCATAAAATTAATAGTCTTTAAAAGCTTTCTTTCAGCTCCACATAATATAGCAAAGTTGGGAATGAGGATCTAGTATGAACCCGTGCTCTAGTTCGATGGAGGCTAAAATATAATTTTGCCTTTTGTTTACCGGAATCAAAAAATAAAAATAATTCATTTCGAGCGGGGATTGAATCCATTTTCATGTATGTTTACAGTCAGACGCCTGTCACTGGACCCAAGGGTGCCACTATATCATGAAAGTTATTGATACTTTTTGAAAAAAAAAACGGGCAAGCACGAGTCGGACTCGCCCACCAAGGGTTCCGTATAAAAATTGGAGGTTTTGAACTTTTTCTGAAATTCAGGCTTACATTAGCCAGAGCCCTTTCATCTGATACATCATTTCGACTTGTGGCTTTAATACCAAATTTTACCCCCTTTTATTTTAGGATTTCAAGATTATTATTTTTTAGGATTTCACTGCAAATGTACAATTTTTAGACTTTTTCCTGACTAGTACTACCTATAGATGCTAGCTGCCAAATTTCATAATTCTAGGTCAACCGGAAGTACCCTATGAAGTTTGATTCCCGTGGTTGCGATATAAACGGCTATATCTTTTTTTAAGTCAATTTAGAAATATTTTTTTTAAGAATTCATGGGGCTGTAGATCTGAGTACATTGTTTGAATTTCAACTCGATATCTTCAAGCGTTCCTGAGACAAAGGTTATTGACAGACAGAGAGACAGGCAGACGGACAACAAAGTGATCTTATAAGGATTCCTTTTTTCCTTAAAAGTTATGGAATCCTAAGAGAAAAAAGATTAGAACGTAGCGTATTTGATTCCGCGCGTCTTGGCAATTAAATAAAATCTCGCTAAAAAAGTTAAAATAAAATCTCGCTAAAAAAGTTAAAATTTTAATACGTGTTCTAAAAAAGTTTTTTTCTAAAGTGTGGAATAACATTTCACAAATGTTAAAAAGTTATTGATCTCATAAGATGATCAATACCCGCCATTTAATATTAACTCTATATTTTTATATGAAATAAGAGAAAATCAGGTGGATTTGTAAACATATTTTCAAATATCACCCTTTCTTCACTACCGTGCGTCTGTAACGTTCGTACATCATTTAGGGCATTGTTCACTGAAACTTTTACTGACACCCGCTGTTTCCCCCTCGTCTATTTGAACAAGCCTATTGTTAAATCATTTTATTGTTATTTTATGGATTTGTTGATTTTATTACATGTTTTTTTTTCTTTTAATTTAGTACATCAATTTTATAATTGAGGCCGTTGTCGTGGCACAAACAAGCAAGTGACTAAAACGAGAGTTAAAAAATATATAGTGATATAAATAAAAAGAACTGATGGTATTACTGCTTACTCTACGTGTTTCATAGATATAATGAAATAAGATGTAGCTTGTCATTACATGAGTATATGTATATTAAATGAGTATGGCGAGACACAGCGGCACATCGTCTGATTGTAATCGTGACAGTTGTGGATTCGATCCCATTCGAGGGAATGAATTTTCTTTATTGGCTCGTTCTGATATGAAGACAAACGTTGAATTCTACCACCTATCACGCAATGAAAATTGAGTCAAATACAGGAAAAATGTCTTAAAATTAAATTTTCTCTCCATAATCGCTATGCTAAAGGGTGAAGCTGCGAAAAAATTATATAAGAATAATATTATTTTTAATCAATGAAATGTAATACCGTAAAAAATATAATAAATAATACAAAAATTTATGTTTGTAAGAGAAAAGTTTGCTTGTAGCGATAAGATCGACCGTGCTTATCGACCTATGTGTATATTTTTTCTCGATGTTATTTTTATTATTTTATGTACAATATAGAATATTCTGTTTTACTTAATGTGAAATGAGACATTATGTACACACTCAAAGCTGGACACATTGTACCAGTGCACTTCAGTGTATACTTCAATTCGTTGTTCTTACAGTACATTGTTGACTGGCTGTTGACAATACATAGTTAACCTATAGTGTCGAACTCGTCCCACCTGCGAATAACACCTTAATAGAATTTTCACAGCTTCACGCTAGCACATTATATTCAGTTACCAGGTTTCCTAATATAAAGACACTCCGTCCCCATCAAGACACTTCTGTTCCCCTAAATATTTCCGCCTAAATTCTGGAGGTACTGCGTGTTGTTTAGCGGAATTCGAATTCAAAATTTTGAATTTTTTATTTTTTTTATTTTATAGTAAACAAAGTATTTCATTTCTTAAGCAGAAAATTAAACCTATCATGATAATAGTCGCACGCTTATGCCCCTGCGCTGCGCCACAACTGGGCTTAATAGCATCATAACCAAAATTTTAAATGATTTAAAATAAATATTTATTACTTAAATTAAACTTAACTTAAAAACTAAAATAAATAAACTTCCTGCATTATACGTAATTTATATTCAATGCCTAAGTAATTTAACTAAAAGTTATCATCCTAAAACAATACAACACTGAGAAACATTTAACTTTCAATAATAATGTAAAACACAAAGTTTCAATTTAAATGCCGCTACGAAATAATGTGAATAGTATTGTAACGGCCAGGTAAGCATAATATTTCAGTACTGAATTTCTCAGTTATAATTTAACTTAAACTTTTGGACGGTCTTCGCGGCACACCGTCTGGCTATAAACGCGATGGTTGTGGGTTTAAATCTTACTCGGAAATGAAATAATGGTAACAATAAATAATGCGTGAAGTTTCACTAATTAGCACCTATTGACTTGAATTGGACGAGTGGAAATAGATTGTCTTAAAACTAGATTCCCTTTCACTATACTGCTATATGTTGGATATATCTGAAATGAGCTTAGGTTTCAGCTGTAGACTTTTGAAACTCTCCGATAGAAATACAGTTAAAATTGTGAGACTAGTCATGGCGCAAATGCCCAAGGATTTCCAGAATTCGGCGGAAAGTGGGGAATGGAGTGTCTCAATATTAGGTTTCCAAGATTCCTCTGCCTACATTGTTATATACGGGACACAGCGCAAAGGTAAAATAACCCGTCAAACGCGAGTTGAGCTCGCCCACCGAGAGTTCCGTACAAAACTTGAAGATCTCGAGTTTTATCTGAAATTCTGGCTTAGCTTAGTCAGATCTGATACCTCACTTGAACTAGCGACTTTAATACCAAATTTTACCCCCCTTTAAGTCTATTACTTTTTAGGGGATTTAACTATAAATGTATAGTTTTCAGATTTTTCCTGAACTAGTACTATCTGTAGATGCTAGCTACCAAATTTCATAATTCTAGGTCAGCCGGAAGATCCTTATTAATTTTCATTCCCCTTAATATGTTGAAATACGCGTTACTTGCGATATAAACGGCCATATCTTCTTTTTGTTATAAGTAAATGTAGAAATTCAATTTTTTCAGTAAATCAAGGGATCGTAGACTTGAGTATATGATTTGAATTTAAACTCGATATCTCTAAGAGTTCCTGAGATGAAGGCTCTTGAGAGATAGACAGAAAGACGGACTGACAAGAAAGTGTTCTTATAAGGGTTTCTTTTTTTAATGGTACGGAACTCTAAAAAGAAGTTAAAATTTTGGACACAATGTCTTCTGAGAGAGTAAATTATCATTTTTCAGGGATTCTCTGACAAAAAAATTGTCAGATATAAGATGAAAAAAGAGTGTGGCTTTAGTAGTACCAAATAAATAAAAATAGATACATTATTATATTGTGTACTAGTGGCCCGCCCACGGCTTCGCCCGCTTAAAATACATGATTAATGATTTAATAAGCAGAATTGATTGACAACTATAGTGACTTCTAATATGATTTTTTTATTACTTTAATCTCTAATATTCAAATATGATTTTTTTACGACATTATCGTAATTTCTATAAGAATTTTTGATTGTTTCGAACTAAAAAATACGACCAATGTTGATATTTCATATTCATAAAATATATAATACATAAAGCTAATTATTTGTTATATGTATATATTTTTGTAACATTACGTTCTTTTTACTTATGTTATGTTTTTAAAGCTCTGTTAAATGTGCTGATGTCACTTAGTAATTTAATGTACTGCTTCAGAAACAGCCTTAAATGTTAAATTATTGATTTGGGTAAGGATTTATAATATTCTTTTTTAAAATAACTATAATGTTTGCATATTAACTCCTGTACAGTTTTTAAATTAGTTACACATATTATTAGCTAAATGTACAATTGGTAAATATATAGTTATTACAGAGTACACGTAGAAAGGATGTTTTTAGGCATTTTTATATAGATTTATTTCAAACGAACGAACGGACCAAAAAATCTATATATTTGCTTGATATCTCTTTGAAGATCAAATCGTTCTTTATCTCTGTGTTCAATTAATTACGATTTAAACTTAACTGTTATGATTTATGAAGGTAATCTCCACTAACAATTCAATTTTGTTTACTTTATAGTATAAAATTTTGTATAATAGTGCTTCAAAATATATATTTTTATCAACAGTCATATAACCAAGACGTTTCGAATGTCATTCTTTAGCCAGGAATCTTACCAGCGCGATTGCTATATAACATTCGCAGGCAAATTAATGCCTTGAGTTCATTCAAATGACGATAACTTTTTTTTAATGAACCGATTTTGATGAACCAAACCAGTCAAGTTGAGTTAAAACAAAGCAATTGGTGAAACTTTTAAGTAAATCGATTCAGTACTTTCAGAGAAAAATGTGGACATACATATCGACAGACAGACAGACAGAGAGACAGACAAGAAATTCAAAAAAAATATTTTTGCTTTCTATTATTCTTTTTAAGTGTCCCTCTATCCATTTTCAGTCAAAATTATTAAATGTACAGACAAAATATTTTTACTGTCTTATTATATATAGAGATAAATCAGCTTCATCCCACACATAGCAGGGTAGGCAGAGGGAATCTAGTGTCACGACACTCCGTTCCCCGAGTTCTGGAGGTATTGCGCGTTAAGTGGCCGAACTCAGCTTCGTGCTTTGCCTCGATACCAGAGCACAGAAATGAAAATATAAATGTAATTATATATTTCAGAACGAAGAAATGAAAATATAAATTTCAATAAATATTTCATTTTCTCGAGTGGAAATCGAACCCAAAATTATTCGGTTTACAGTCACAACGTTGTGCCCCTGCGTCACTGGCACTGGCAATCTGACAATGACAATAGACCTAAATATTTAATATTAACTTTAGCTTGACACCTCCACGCGATTTCGAGAAAAATGGTTTTGACAGACTGATAATAAAGTGATCCTAGAAGGATTTCGTTTTTACCTTTTAAGGTACGGCACTCTAAAAATGAAAATTAATTACTATGTCAAAAAAAATCAAGAATTTCAATTAGTGGTAATCTGTTCTTTTCATATGTAATTATTTACAATTAACTGCATAGGAACAGACTGTTTGCTTTATTTGAAGTACGAGACTAAGCGAAAGGAAATTGTTGTATATACGATACTGCAGTCAAAGGAAGCTGGAAGTTCAGTTGACGCAGATTAAGCTTACGCTTTGCTTGACTGCGCTTAAAGCTCTCCTGAAGCAAATTATTTTAGTTGTTTGGATCCTTTATAGCATCATGCATTATAGTATAAGGGCTTAAATGAAAAATTATAATATTAATATAGACTGGTTATTATACTATATATTATTAGTATATTTTTGAGGCCAGTGGTGGCGCAGTGGCACGAGGTGTGACTGTAAAACCGACTGTTTGTGGGTTCGATCCCCACTCGAGGAGATGAAATATTTACTTAAATTTATATTTCCATTTCTTCGATCTGGTGTCGAGGTTAAGCGCGGCGTTGAGTTCTGCCACTCAACACGCAATGCCTCCAGAAATCGGCAGAAAGTGGGGAACGGAGTGTCTTAACACTAGGTTTCCTCTGCCTACCCTGCTGTATGCGGGATACAGCGTGAAGCTGATAAAAAATATAATATTTTTTAGCAGAGTAAGCAGAGGGAACTTAATGTTAAGTGACACGGTTCTCCACTTTTCGCTGCAATTTCAATTTTTGAGGCATTGCGTGTTGCTCAATGCTGCTGCGTTTTGTTGTGGTATATATTATAATATAATAAATTAATACCCATATAAGTTTTATATATTGAGTAGATTTTGTATATCAAAAACATTGAAAAAACATATATAAAATGAAAAATCTAACAAATTTATGTGGGTTCTTCACACCGAAAACGTGGGTATGGCACAATTTATGGCTAACTCATTTTTTCAGTGAGTGATTTATACATCCAGTCTTATTTTCATTTTATTATTTTAATATAACATATTTATTTTTAAATGAAATTGTTATGGTTTCCACATTAACTATGTAAACTTATCCTAAAATTTAAGTAAAAAATAAGCTTCAAACTTTAATATGGCAAAAAGAGAGAGCTGAGTGTCAAGATATACAGATCGCCTTTGCTTTTCACATTAGGTAATGCTAGGCTCCGGCGCCCAACCCCTATCCCTCCCTGGAATATGATAGCGGCACTTAGAGACAAACTACCCGAACAGGAAACCAGAATTTCTGGTGCTGGGGAATCTCGGACGATCGTGTCCCAGTGTACGCAAGCCTGTACAGACCAGGACACAGTCGTAATGCAGGAACGGATCGGCTCATGGAGCACATGCAATCGGCTATCGAAGATATGCTCTCTCAGATCCCCTCCGTTGAGATCGTGGTACTTGGCGATTTTAATGCGTACAGTGCCAATTGGCTTGGGTCACGCACCATCGACCACGCGGAGAGGGCTGCATTCGACCTTGCTATGGCGAATGGATTGTCCCAATTGGTTGAATCACCTACGCGACTCCCGGACGTTCACAACTACAATACCATCAGATGATCATCGATGGATGCCCTTTAGGATCTACAGACTAATTTCTCGAAAATGAGTAGTGTGTCTGTGTGTGTTTCCTTTATAGGTATAGAATCTAGAGTTGAGAATATTAATAAAAAGACAAGTGTGGTCAACCAACTTTTTGCCAAAATTCAACTATTGAATAGAACTAGCTATTTGTAACAAAAAGCCACTTCAAATACTGAATTTTCTTTAAGAAAAAAAAAATGTTATACGTTTTAGTTGCGGAAAAAAATATCCTAAATATCCTATTATTCCTCGAGTGGAAATCGAATACGAACTTTCGCGCTTACATCTCGACGCTATGTCTATACACGACGACAACAACGATGGCCTCAATATCATAATAATAATAATGATGTTCAACATATAAACGGGTCCTCCATATTTATTAAAATTTTGTCAGTAATATTTCTAAACAAAATTGACATTATACATGGTGTGATAGATGCAATATATGGACCGCATATTTAATTTGTGGTGGACGTAACATGTAATATCGAATCAGTTCAGAAATAATATGATTTAGTAATATATGAGCTATATTATATGATATAGTTATCTTAATGAGTATATGTACCTTTGTACCCACGATGGTTGTAGGTTTGATTTTGACTCGGTGAATGATTATGTTGAAATTTGGTATATAGGTGATTGGAAGAAATAGGAGATCATTATCAACCATTTTTACCCCATATTTGTAGTATGGTCTGGTTTCACCGTTTTCTAGATATAATTAACCTTTCAAAATAAATATAAATTTTCTTACATATATAAATTAAATTAGGTTATATAAGTTAAAATATTAGGGATATTTTTATTGAGATCCCGATCCGCACTGCCACCCGAAATTGGCGGAAAATGGGGAACGGAGTGTCTGAACACTAGGTTATTCCTACCTACCCTGTTGTGTGCGAAATACACCGTGAAGCTAACAAAAAAGTTAAACTACACTTTCATTCAGTTACATTAAATATAAATTGAAAATAATAACTTTTTTTTGAATTGGTAATGGTTGCCCAATAAAAAAAAAACTACAACATTTAGGCGGCATAATGCAATTTTAAAATGACTGAACCTATAACAAATTGAACAGAGATAAAGAAGAAATACTTAAACAAATAGACGATGTAAATAACTAAGCCCTTTGACAATTAATGACGTTATTTCCGGAAGCTAAGATGCTATTTATCTTTTACGTAAATAATTCAAAGTGAATTTATAAGGCTGTATAGCTTTTGCTGTCTTTTGCAAAAATCAAATAATGAAAATTAAATAACGTTCTTATAATACTATACATTATTTCCCACATATAATACTATTCTAATAAAATCGTATCACGTACATTTTTTGTTTATGGAAAAAGACAAACTCGTACGCTCGATACGGGTCACCAGATGATTATTGATCACCGCCGCCCACAACCCCGTATAGCACCAGGAAGCTAGGAGCTACAGGTGCTTTGCCGACCTTTGAGGTGGAGATAGATGGAGACCTTCAAAAAGCGCATCTGTCTCCACCTCAAAGCTCATGTAGCTATGGTGGTAAACGTGATAGATTGTGAGTTCGATCTTCACACGAGGAAATGAAATATTTATTTAAATTTTATATTCAAATTAAAAAAAACTATTCAAAAAGTAAAGAAAGCTTTAAATTCATATTTAAAGCTCTAGTGTCAAGGCAAAGCGCGGCGTTGAGTTCCACCACTCAACACGCAATGCCTGCAGAATTCAGTGGAAAGTGGGGAACGAAGAGTCGGAAATGTATTTTTAGGGGCAGAGTGTCTTAAGACTAGGTTCCTAGGTTCCCTCTGCCTACCCTTCTATATAGGGGATACATCGTCAAGCTGAACAAATGTCACAAAACACGCCACGAACGCGTATATTTTTATCAAATCGCATACAAAATTTATTATTTCAATATATTCATAACTTTAAAAGTGAGCGTTCATTTTATTCCATTCAAAGCTCATGCATACGAAACACTTTGCACTAAATATTGAATGTTGAAATATCGTTGTAAAATTCGCTCCATTGAGTGTAGGCGATCGCTCTGGCTTCCATTCGCGTTCACGTTCAAATAGATAGTGTACATTTTTAAAGTAAAGTAAATGTTTATTTTAGTATAAGGTTTAAAAGTTATATAGTTTTTTAATACTTATAAAACGTTAAGTAAATTATAATGAATATTTGTATTTATTTATATTTTTATGATATTGTTAATTTTTATCTTTATTCATCACTTATGATACATATATTCTAATATCACACACTATACACACGTATTAATATTAAATGATCAACACGATCTCATTCGAATCACGCCATTGATACGCGCTAGAGCCATCGGTGAGAATAGACGTATTGGTAGTGGGTTCATAGTCTTTTAATTGGGAGAGTAATAATCCACATGGTAATCTGATGGGCTAGTTCAAATATTTGGATAACATTTCTTTTTGGCCCTTCACGAGATTGTCGTCATGTGAGATAGTAATGTTAACAATCACAAATAAGACCTCTAATTCTACAAGGCCGTATTGAAAAGCATGTTGCTGGTGTATTCCTTCCCTCCTTGTAGCCACCAGATAAAAGGCTGCCAAGTACTTTTTTCAGGCAACCAAAGAAACGTTCCTGAACCAATTGCTTTATCCTCTGCTCATCAATACCCAATGCTTCAGACATTCGAGATATTTATAAGTGTCACCTACACCAAGGGTTCTGAAGTAAATAGACTTTTAAATACAAATATTTTACATCTTATCACACTCCCCCGCAGTACATGCATGTTCGCACATTTATCGACGCCAAAATCCATCTTTATATCACAGCTAAAAGTTTGAGTAACTGTTAGTAGCTGTGTAAGATTAGGTCGTTTTGTCGCAAATAATTTTAGATATCTTCCATGTACAGCAAGTGAAATATGACCTTACCCATTAACTATACTATCCCCAGAATGATCCCATTTCCTGAATACACTCCGTTGGTTTTTTGAAAGGTACTATTTTGGTTGTATTGTCCCCACCGTTCTGTATATCTTCTAATGCGTTTTGCCAATTCATAGAGTTTCTGTTTCAGGAAGTCAATACAGTATGTGTAGGTAGCCAACTACTCACTGGATTTTAAATTTTTCCAGCTAATGCTTCTGCTTCAGAAATTTCTATGAGATCAATCCAAAAGTCAAAGCTGAAGAAAAAGATACATTTTTTGCGTCACGTCACGTTACGTACCCCGCACACAGCAGGGAAGGTACCTAATGTTAAAACACTCCGTTCCCCATTTTCCGCCGCAACCTGGAGGCATTGCATGTTCAGTGGCGGAACTCAATGCCACGTTTTACGCTGAACAATGATGAATATATTAAATGTTTCATCCTCGAGTGGGAATCGAACCCCGAAGTCCCTCTTGTAGACATCAGGAGTAAAATAAAAAATGCTAAAATGTCTATTAAATTTGTGCGATAAAAGCCCAATTTAAATGAATCAACAAAACAAAGCTCACTGAAGGACGGCTTTCCGAAGGAAAGGCAAACGTAATCCGTCATTTGACGAATCTGATAGAAAGAGAAGTAAGGTAAACACTCACTGTGGTTTACAAAATAAATAAAAGATACATTTAATTTTAAAGTAAATAGTTGAAAATATTATTTGAAACAATAATTTTGTAAAAAGTATTCGTGGTACAATAAAATTCTATTGTCGGATGTAAAAATGGTTGCAGGTTCAATTCCCACACAGGACAATGATTGTATAGTTTAATTTATTTTGCCTTGGTATCTGTTACTTACCTAGTCTTGCCTAGCCTAGCCTGCCTACAGTTACTTACCTAGTCTTTTACCTGCGGCTTACCCAATGGAAATAATTAAACTTCATGTATTATGAATGACACATGACTCATTCTAACAGCCCTGACCGCAGTCTGTTACATCGAAGCTATTAATCTGAAGTAATATAAACTACAGCCTTCTTTATTTTATTGGTGCGCTGGTATCGCGGGTATCCGCGA
Source organism: Heliconius hermathena (assembly GCA_013403705.1). NCBI lineage: Eukaryota > Metazoa > Arthropoda > Insecta > Lepidoptera > Nymphalidae > Heliconius > Heliconius hermathena. The sequence continues at coordinate 56,231 of JAAIXJ010000541.1, forward strand.
GTCTTATCGCGCGACACGACTATTCTGTTTCCGTGTCCTAAAATTATGATATCTTCTAAAATATAATTTCGTAAAATATATAGTCGTGGCGCACAGGCACAAAATGTGATTGCAAAATCGACTGGTTGTGGGTTCGATCCCCACTCGAGGACGTGTAATATTTATTCAAATATTATATATACTTTTTATTTCTACGCTCTGGTGTCGAGGCAAAGCGCGGCGTTGGGTTCCGCCACTCAACACGCAATGTCTCCTGATTTCAGCGGAAAGTGGAGAATGGAGTGTCTTAACACAGAGGGAACCCTTTGTCTACCCTGTATTGTGCGGGATACAGCGTGAAGCTGATTTTTTTTAAAGTATAATTTAAAATACATTGAAAAAAGTCAGCTTCACGCTGAAGAAGAATGCTTGAAGATATGCTGTAAAAGACAATTTAGATTTTAAATTAGATAAAGAATAATAATGTATTGCTTTAAATAGTTTCTAAAAATATTATATAATAACCTGTAATGCGTAGAGGCCACTTATATCTTACTCCACTTTTATAAGTACTTACTTTTAATTTCATTAAGCCGCTACACCGGCCAATTGAATAAATTGTTCAATGAATAGAAAAGCGACCGATATAGAAATAAAGCTTTTAAAATTCCCTTTAGTTATTGAAGAAAATAACAAATATTTTACACCAGCGATACGCTCGCGGTTTCGTCCACTTGAACTACATAATTATAAATTTAATAATCTGCATCACTTTCGCTTTCTAATAATAATAATATCAATAATTAATTAAAATGGTATAACTTTTTTATTTACAAACCAATTGAAATAAAACATGCTCTAAATGTTACCAAAACACAATACTGAAAACTCTAATTGTATTAGTTAAACCGTTCCTGAGATTAACTTGAAAGAAAAATTTAAATTTAAATTTTAGTTTATGGTGCTATTACGTTATTAAATGCTACCAATAACATTTTTTTTATATATCTTTTATACACTGACACCGATCCGTTACGGTTTTATTATAAATATATAAACTATAATATTTTGTACATATTTTAAAAAAGTACAAGTTTTTTTATGTTGCAAAATTTTCCTAAATGTATACGTGCAAAACTTTGTAAGAAAGAATACTTATTCCTTTAGCCTCACACTGTATTCCACATATAGCAGAGTAGACATTACGTGTTTAGTGACAAAGTTGCCCCAAGTGGGAATCGAATTCGTAAAGTACCGTGTACTCCTATTTTTAGCTTTCTATGCACAATAGCTTCGATTGTGCGCTATGAAGTTTGCAATGGCAATGTTTTAAAAGTACTTTTGTAGATTGTGTTAGCTAGTAATTGTAACTAAGCACTGAATTAGCTCACCGCCGGTCGGTAATTGCAGTGATGGTTCTGGTGGTGTTCGATTGCGCACGTTCTATTAAGCCGTTTTGTGGCAATCTGTGATTTATCTGTAAAATTTTGGTGAATAAATATTAGTTTTACATTTAGATTGTTACATTTAACAAATGAATTGAAATTTATAAGTGGTAAAGGTAATAAATGAATCATAAAATAAGTTTTCCAAGCCATGGGTCCTGGTAATAAATACATCTTCACAACATCTAATTATAAACGACGGTTGTAGGTTCGGTTCCCACTCGTGGCTATACAATTTTATTTTCAATTAAAAAATAAATTAGATCAGCTTTACGCTGTATCCCTCACACAGCAGGCTAGGCAAAGGGAAACTAGTGAAGAAGTAAAGAGACTCCGTTCCCCACTTTCCGGCGAATTCGGGAGATGTTGCGTGTTGAGTGGCGGAAATCAAAACCCCAGATCGAAGAAATGAAAATTAAAATTTAAATAAATATTTCATTTCCTCGAAAGGGGATCGAACCCACAACCTATCGATTTTACAGTCACACTTTGGGCAACTGCGCCACGACTGGTCTCAATAATTTCTTAAATTTATATAACACAATGAGTTACCGTCTTAACTGCATTTGATTAAAGAGTTGAGAAATTAAAGTTGCACTAAAAGCTAGTGTAATTAAGAAAGATTTTAAGTTTATCAAGTGGATAATCGTTACGGCGAGAAAAATTGAGATGAGAAAAGATCCGTTAACACACGCTGTTTTATTATTTTATAAAATATTTGTATAAATAACGTGTTTGTACTAGTTTCTTAATTTTTTTTTGTTTAAACATTTTTTTAAACTAGTGTATGTTATCGTATAATCTATCTTTATAAATAAATAAGTTTTTTTACTTTATTAAAAAAATATATTTTAACTTTCTAAATTTAAAAGCATTCAAAGATTTGAAAATAAACTTCAAATGGAAAAATTTCAAGTTATATATAATATATGCCTATCTGTAGTAGGCAAATTAAGATTCCCGTTTCTACGACAATTAATGTAAATCTGACTATATCCCCATGATTTTTACGAAAAATTCCATAATACTTCCTCGGTCTGCATAAAAAATAGAGGCACAAGTTTAAATATCTAGAAATTAAAAGTTAAAAATATTATAGGTATAATATAAAATATGTCTTTGATCAAAGCACGGCGTTAAGTAATGCTATAATGTCTCGAAATTTGAAGTGATAGAAGAACGGCGAGTTACTAAAACTTCTCATCTCGGCACATTTTATCAAAGGAAATTTTACTTTTCTTTTTGTATTTTTAATAAAAAGTAGAATTTTAATTAGTTGCATTTTACGTTAGCTTATAATTTAATTTAGGGATCTGCCTCGCCTTGTACTCGTTACGAAGGTAAAACATCTGCCATCTTGCCTTGTATTTTTATAGAGGCAGTGATTATTACTATGGGTTGTTTGTTTTTTTTTTATCTTAAGAAAACATAAATTAGTTGAGATTTTTTTCTGCATGAGATTTTATCATTAAATTAATAAAATCTCATGCGTAGAACTGAGATACACAATAAGAGATAAAATCTCATATTATGTATATGAATTTCAATTTTATTGAAAAATTTTATTTAACGAATGGATACAAAAAAATGTTGCTTATTCTTTCGTATAACATACATATAAGCGATTTGCAGCCAAATCGCTGCTGTATGTTGTATGTTTTGAGTTTGCTGGTACGGTACGCATCATAGGCGAGTCCTCTTCGCGCTTGGCCGGTTTTTTACGTTGTGTCCCACACATAGCAATGTAAGCAGAGAGAACCTAGAAAATGAAAACAAATCAATCCCCGAATGGGAATCCAACCCACAACAGTCGCGTTTTTTTGTCCGAAACTGTGCCTTTGATTACACTTACGACACAAGTATCTGGTTTGGGTGGTAATCAAACTTACACAATTCATTTTTAATAAATTAAGACACTAACACAACAAGAAGCCACACGAATCAACATAATATGTCAATATTATTGTACCAATTTTTAAAAAATATTTTTCTAGTTTTGGTAACAACATTAATTCATCTCTATAAAAAGTCTCTTCACATTCTGTTCGCAAAGAACTCTTTGAGGTAATCAGTCTTGCTAAGTGGCGGGAAGAGCTCTCGCCATAAATAACTAGCTACTTTTTACTTTGGACTAAACGGTAGTGTAATCAAACAGTATTTAGGTTTTTTATCATTTTCTATCTTAACGCTATATCCTGCACACAACAGGGTAGGCGAAGGGAAACTATTGTTAAGACACTCCGTTCCTTATTTTCCTCCGAATTCTGAAGGCATTACGAAGGTGTTAAGTAGCAGAACGCATATATTAACCTTTGGCTTGTAATTTCGCGGGCGAAGCCGCGGGAGGATCTGTAATCATTTATAAAATCATAAATTAGGTACCTTCAATACACAAACGTCGTTTGACAACTTTTTGAACTTTAGCTTGAAAAATATTGTGAAAAGATATTCTCGGACGTTTTCTGGGATCCTGTTCTAAATGCAAAATTCGAACCTAAATTTAAAATTGCAGCCGAACAAATTACTAATAAGCCAGGTATGTAGGTTAATTTACATATTATACATTATGCAATATGGGTGAAAAGCAGGTGTAAGTTTGAAAGTAAAGTGGCTATAAAGAAGCCATGCCGCTAGGGTCATTACGTCCGGTACTTAACCGTCTAACCTACCTGAAGTAAAGGGGAAATAATTTAGTATAGTAAAATATTTTTGTTATATTAGCCCTTAGAAGGGTAATACAAAGGAATATACAATTAGAACATTCTATTTCGCTCCTTCTATTAAAAAAAAATAGCTAATGAAGCTCAATAATGGAATTTAAGATTGTTGACAATGGCTGGCTGTAAATGCGACAGTTACGAGTTTGATCTCCGTTTAGGGTGTGGGAAATCCTGCTAATACTATAAATATGAAAGTTTATGAGGACACTTTCACATAAAAACGATTGAAATTTATTTGAACGAATTAAGATGTAACTTAACTTAACTTAACTTAACTTAGCTTCACGCTTTATCCCTTGCGGGGTAGTCAGAGAGAACGGAGCGCCAAACGCTACGGTCTCTACATACCTCTTTCGCCTCGTCCACTGTCATCAACCTCTTCATACATGCCCTTCGGGGGGTCCTCATGCTTTTTACGTGACCTTCCTCCAGTATCTTTGATACTGTGTTTTCGAAGGTCAACCGAGGTCTCCCCCTACCTCTCTTACCGCTCACTTTTCCATCATAAATCTTTTTTGCCATTCTTTCATCACTCATTCGTTCGACGTGCCCAAACCAGCTGAGCACGTTCTTCTTCATTCTCACTGTGACATCCTCGCTAGTACCTGCCATTCTGTGTACCTCTTCATTGCGGATTCGATCAGCTAAGCTGACTCCGCATATCCTACGAAGAGATCGCATCTCCACAGCATTCATCTTTCTTTCATTCTTCTTCTGTAATACCCACGTTTCGCTGCCGTATAACAGAGTCGGTACCAAAACTGCATTGTGTACGGCCAAACGCGCAGCTGTGCTGACGTTTCGCCGTCTCATCAATGCAGCTAAGGCTCCGTTAACTCTGTTACCGGCAGCAATACGCCTTTCCACATCCATCTCGTATCTTCCATCTCTACTGAACATACTTCCCAAGTATACCACTTCATTCACTTGTTCTAATATCTTACCATTTACACTGATCTTGCATTCCGTCCTTTCTTCATCTCTTTCAAAAATCAGAACCTTTGTCTTATTCACATTGAGGCTTAATTAAGATGTAACTTTATATTAATATAGTTTATGCATCCGAGTAAAACATAGCTACAATTAATGTAAAGATTTTGTTATATTATAACAATAACTTTTAGCGGGCGAAGCCGCGATGTAAAATCGTCACACAAACATGTCTTGACACAAAATTATCTTTACATGGTTAGAATTACATTTTAACTACAATGTATAAAATATTTTTAGAGCCATGATTGGGATCACTTTTTAATGAAACCTTTTGTAAAAAATATTACAAAGTTTTTTTTAAATGTATATGTCATGAGATAAATTATTAATTTTTCGACAATCTGCCGTTTCCGAATTTCTCTTTTTAATTATAAAGTTGCGTGTTTCTTTTCAATTAGAATTTCATGATTTAAAAGAAAGTAAAGATATCAGATATTATAATTTACAACTTGATTGGAAGATCGATAGACTAACTGATACAGGTGATATATTAGATTATTACCAACAATTTTTATCTCATATAGAATCTATTTCTAAATTTCTACCATTTTGGACGTATGGGTCATTTAATTTTTTTCCTTAATACTATTCTGTCACTATAAATGCTCACGAAACTTTGTTTTGCGTAATTTTTCCCCAACTATGAACATGAAGCTGCCTGAGTACTGTAGTTTTTGTTTATTGGGTTACAAAGTTGGAAACGTAAAAAAATTGTAATGTCGTAATTACCTTTTTTGTTTTCTCATTTCCTTAGACTTTATAGTCCGTTCCGATTCCCTTAGGCCGTCCCTGTTCTCCTCAAGAAACCTATGGGAAATCCCAATTTCTGATACCTGCCCGCAGTTGTTTTGGATGTTATTTGTATGTCAGTCAGTCAGTCTTCCATGAATGAGTATTCATGGAAGACTTTTATTCATCTTTGTATACATTTGATTAGCTACATGCAACATGTAAATTTTAATTAATATCAATTTTAATTTATGGTGATAATTGAAGCCGTTGTAGCACGTTGTGTATGTGGTGGGTGTGATTCGCAGGCACACAAGCGAGCGACTGAATGCGACGGTTGTGGGTTCGATTCCCAGGAATGATAAATATATAATATTTTCAATTTTTGGCTCTGGTCACGAAGTAAAGCGCGGCGTTGAATTCCGCCACTCAGTGTAATGCCTCAAGAATTCGGCGTAAAGTAGAGAACGAAAGTGTCTTAACGTAATAGATAATTTTTTGACTATTTTTGACACCCAGGAAGGGTTCCTAGAAGTCATAAATATTTTTTTTATGATGATAATCATAAATAAAAAATCAAATGCTAGTTTATATGAGAAGATTATTGTATAAGTTTTGATTAACTTTGCTTTTATTATTCATAAATAATTAAAAAAAATGCTTGAATGCTTACGCTGAAAGTGAATATTTTTTATAGTATGTATTAACTTATAAAAGCGAAAAGTAATAAATTCTAATATAGGAAAATATCAGGTGTTTCTATATTTTGGGACAAAGCGACCCTCTTAATAATTATATATACTTTATATGAGAGTACAGAAAGAACACCTGGTACGTCGAAAATATATCACGAATAAGATAGTGATTAATTGAATTTACTCTGAAAAGTTGAGGCCGTCGTGGCATAGTGGTAGAGCATGTGACTATAATGGTTGTGGGTTCGATTTTCACTTGGAGGAATTAATCATATTATTTTCTGGTAAAAGACAAAGTGCAGCGTTGACTTCCGCCAACAAAACACAATGTCTCGAAATTTAGGCGGAAACCGAGTGTTTGACCGGTAGGTTTCCTCTGCTTACCCTTATATATACAGGATAATCGTGAAACTGAAAAAATAATAATAAAATACGCATACTACTAAGAGTATTTGTAAGAAGACAGATGAAATAAAAATATTATAATTAATATATTATTTAATGAGAGTTGTAATATATTAATATAAAGTGGATTGCCATTCACTCTCGTGGGAAATTTGAATTGGTAATATGTAAACAACGTATAAGGCCCTAATGCGATTTGAATGACAACAAATATGTATACACATGTATCTCAGAGGCGTGCGTCGTATGTGTGTATGGAGAACATGTGACGTTAAAAAAGGTCCATTTTTAATAAATTGTTGTTCTGTTTTGCGAAGTTACGGAACCTAGCGCCGCAGCAACGGTGTCTTTTTGTAAAGAAAGATAAAAAAGCGAGAGCTATTTAATGTAATAACAATTAGTACTCATAACAAATGCATCATGTTTACGCTCCAGTTGAAGACATTCCCTACTTTTCCTCCTAGTTTCAAGATATTGCATATTAGATGGCGGAATTTAACACCGCGCTAAAATAATAAGCTAAGAAAAAATAAGGGAAAATTAGTTTTGAACTTATACTGTATACAAAGACATTTCTACTGTTGTTATCTCAAAACTGAGTCCTGTAACTGCATTTCGTAACGAGTTTAGAGAAGTGAGTAAGTCGATTGTAACAGTGGTGGAGCTAAACTTTTAAATACTTGTTTCGCTTTGGAATCTCTTGAGCTTTCGGATGGCGTCCCATTGACTTTATCTAAGTTGTACGGTTAACTTGGTATCCGAATTAATATTAAAATTCCGGATTTAGAAGAGAAGAAGATATATAGGCATAGACATAAATTGATATTCTACGTACTTTGTAAAGTCAAATCTTAATAATTTGGAGATACTAATTATTATTTTCAAAATTAAATATATATGTACAAAAAATATGATTTTAGTGTTTAAACAAATACATACATCTTTTATATATAGCAAGCAGCGTAGGCAGAGAATATCCAGAGCTAATTTTATTTATATATACATACATAGCCCGTAGCGTTTGCTGCTCCGTTCTCTCTGACTACCCCGCTAGGGATAAAGCGTGAAGCTAGTAGTAGTAGTAGTAGTACATACATACATGTATATTGTATACATATAAACTATACTATTAAATTACAAATGCTTTATCTACTTACGTGACGTACCTTTGACACACAATAACACAATAATGACGTATCAGCCAGCTTAATGACGAATTTGCTAGTCTGTAAACAATAAATTATATAAACTAATCGATTATTCAGATATATTTGGCCAGAGACATCAGTTGTGGTTGAATTATTACTCTACCACCGTACCTGATACCAATAAATATACCCCCATGAGTCTTGTAAGATCACTTTGAGTCATAAGATTCAAACTCACAACCACTATTCCTAATCATCTTCATTGCAATTGTGCCATTGTGTATTTAAATACAATAGAACATACGATGTATGGTACAAAATTTACATGAAAAGTTAAATATATTAGAGGCAATTACAAAGTGTCAATGTTTAACAGAGTTTGAACTCAAACAATTAGGGAACACCCGCGATACAAGTCAAATAGACGTAATTACTCCTAAAGTGTTACTACGACACTCGAATATAATTAAAGATTACATTTTGTATAATATATTTTACTGTCGTTTCCTTGATTACATTAGGATAATAGTTCCAATTCAAATTTGAAATATTATTTTTTGAAATAAACTTTTGTTAGTAGTTTTGATTTTGTAGCCATCATTGGTTCGGAAGACAGTTCTGTTTGCAGGAGTTACTAAGATGAGGAACTGTAAATAAATCGAACTCCCAACCATTGCGGTTACTGGTGGATGCTTTGATAAATATTTTGAAGCTGTCGTGGCACAGAATATTAGGATATACAAATAAATTATATAACAAATAACATAATATATTAAAACTGAATTTAAACTAAATACTCTGTTTTGGAATCCCTAGCTTGGTACAGAAACTGCAACAACAAATTAGGAAAAGTAAATATTTTCTCTAACGCATGTATTTTCTAACATGCTGATTTCAATATTGTATGGTAAAATTATATTAATGTTAGCATATTTAAATAAAGTAAATTATCATACTACTATTATGAGTAGTGCATGTCACTGTAGGCATGACAGTTGTGAGTACGAATACTAACTATACTCGAAAGAGGAGTTTTTTTTTGCTTTTCCAATCTCATTATATACGCTATTCCACTATGCCACAATAGTGCTGAGGCCATCGTGGCTCAGGGGCACAAGTGTGCGACTGTAAACATGGTGGTTGTGAGTTGGATACCCACTCGAGTCATTGAAAGATTTATTTTTTTCATTTCCTTGCTTCGGTAACAAAGCAAAGTAATTTCGAGTCTAATTTTGAATAGTTGAAAAATAAATAAAAAATAAATTAGCTACACGCTGTATCCTGCACACAGCAGGGTAGGCAGAGGAAACCTAGTGTTAAGACACTCCGTTCCCCACTTTCCGCCGAGTTCTGGATACATTGCGTGTTGAGTGGCGGAACTCAACACCGCGCTTTGTCTCGACACCAGAGCGAAGAAATGAAAATATAAATGTAAATAAATATTTTATAGGAAATAAATCGATTGGGAATCGAACCCACAACCGCTTGATTTTACAGTCACCCTTTGTGCCCCTGCGCCACGAATAGTTAAAAATCTACTAAATATAATATATAATGGTATTATATTATTTACGAGATCCTAACCCATTATAAGAAATGAAGAAGACAATGTAAATTACTTACCACCGAGCTGAACTTTTATAATTATGTGTAAACATAAATTTATGCTTAAACGACATGTAAATGTATGTCATAAAAGTCTCGTAAAATGCGGCGTTAATAAAAGTGGGTTAATTGCTTTCTTCCCTTAACTCGTGTACTGCTTACTCACACTTTGGTACACATAATTAAGAACTCCTAAAGACTATTGGCATACAATGATAAAATTAAACAATTGTTTGAACTGAGCTGGCCCAAGCGAAGTCTAATTAATATTATATTTAAACCTGTGTTATTTTTTTTTCGGCTTCAACCTGTATTCTGCACATGGGATAGGTAGAAGGAACCTAGTGTTAAGAATATCCGTTCCTATTAAGATACATCCGTTCCCCACTTTCCACCGAATGCTGGAGATATTACATGTTGACTAGCGGAATGCAACGCCGAGCTTTGCCTCTACCAGAGCGAGAAAATTAAATATTAAATATTTTATTTTTTCGAGTAAGGAATCGAACCTATAACCTGTCAGGCTTATAGTAGCAGCAAGTCTGTGTCCCTGCGCCACGACTCATCTCATATCATATCTACGTGCTTATGTTCTGTTTAGACATTGGTATCCCAAATACCAGTAAGGCAAAAGCAATCAAGCTTTATTAAGAGAAATTCCAATAGTGAAGTGCAACGAAGAATATTTCGGATAACTATTTATCATTTGCACTGACGTAATAGCACTCGAAATTGAAAGAGAATAATAATTTTATTTGTGAAATTATGCTAAAAACCCTATTTTAATTCCTCAAAGTTTTGAGTGACTTTGTCGAAACGAAAATAATTAATTCCCCTGGACGGGACTCAAACCTACAACCATAACTTGTACAGTCAGATTTTGTACTGAAACTCGACAGTTTCTCAAGTTCGCAAGACACTGCTGCTAGCTGCAGGGACGTGGCTTTATTCGTCCGCAACATCAGAATATAACCGCGACTAGCCGATATAGCCTTATTTCGCAGTAAAGATGTTGTTAAAGAAAATTTACATTTTATTTATATTATTATACATTTTATTTATATTATTATATTTTAAAATGTAAAATTATTCTTAAGTATGTATAATTAAACATTTACTAGGAACCTTTTAAGAGATTACTTTTTTCTTTATGTTTACTATATTAATTAACAAGTCGTTGACGTAATAGCTCCACCTAGTAAAAATTCACAACTAACCTCGTTAACCTATAAATGTATGTACATAATTGCACAGATTTAATATCAAAATTTATAAGTACTATAAGAATTTTTAAACGTTGAAAATTATGAAAAAAACTACTCGTCGCTCTTTTTGTTGTATTGTGCAGCGTTGAGTTCCGCCATTCAAACACTAATATCTCGAAAAATTAGGTAGAGTGTGGAGAACGAAGTATCTTAGCACGAGCTCTGTCTACCTTGATATGTAAGAAAAAGCATAGAGACGTAGAACCTTATCAGACTGTAAACGTGATCGTTGCCGATTCTTATCTCCTTCGATAGAATGATTATAGTTAAAAAGTTTTAATTTCGTTACTCTAGCAAGACAAGACGACGGGCGTTAAGTTCCACCTCTCCACACGCAACATATCGAATATTGTGATTGCGTAGAAATGGGAGAACGGAGAGTCTTAGTACAGCGGGAATCTAAACAAACCGAAGTGGTATTCAACCATCGCACATAGTACAGTCTCAACGATTTTAATATTATTAATACTTATATTTTAATACTTTATCAAAAACTAACAGCTTATATACTATGTACTATATTATATAAAGTCAAGAACTTTATATAGTACATAGGTATTTAACTTAGGGCAAATTAGATAGGAATTTTTACCAATCAAATACTGAGGTTAAGTTAGTTGAGTTCCGGCACTCATCACGCAATGTCTTGATAATTCTGCGGAACCTTATGTATTAACACTAGGTTCCCAGGTTCTCTCTGCCTACCCTGCTATGAGCGGTCTTCAGCATGGAGCTAATAAAAAAAAATTACTTCTTTTATTCATATTAAAAGACATAAATGTAATGTGCTTTTTTAATGTAACTCAATGCTTATTAATTAATTCACGAGGCACTACAAATAAAGTAACTATCATAATATTTAAACATGCACAGTAATCGATATGAAGTAATTAATATGTACATATCTATGTATATTATGTACTCGTATGTAAGACACTCTGAGAAACACCTTGAAGTGTCTTGACTCCTAAAGTGTTAGAAGATTAATGGAAATCGCACCTACAATTACAATTACAATTACAAGCGAAGCTACTTATTTATAGAAATGAGAAATAAAGTTACTAAATATATTTAATTTTTATCAGTAGTACAGCGTCTGACTGCATAGGCGATAGTTGTGAGTTCGATACAAATTCGGAGAAATAAACTATATTTATTTCCTCGCTCTGTGATAACGTAGGTTGCGTTGAGTTCTACCTCAACAGTGTCTCGATTTAGAGTAGAACGCGGAGAACGGAGTGTGTTCACACTATGCCGCATATGTATACTTTGCTATATGCAGGATACATCGTGAAACTCAAAAGAAAGGTCCAATATTTTTATTTAACGTGAATATTAATTAATTAATTGTCTTCACGCTACAAATGGTAGAGCTGCACATCGATTCCCACTCACACTTGTATGAGCAATACGTATTATATAATAGTTTTGCCTTCAATATCTTGAAGTTGCTTTAGATACAGCGAGATGTATTGATATGCAAAGATGTTTGTAAATTCAATTTGGACTTTTGTATAACATTTTGAGGCTTTGGGTCAGGTAGATATAACGTCTGACTGTAGTGTGTTGGTTTTGAGTTCGATTTACACACCATGCGGTTGATATTATAAATCAAATAAATCAGCTTCACGCCGTATCCCGCACACAGCAGGGTAGGGAGAGGGAATCTAGTGTTGAGACACTCCATTCCCCACTTTCTGCCGGATTCTGGAGGCATTGCGTGTTGAGTGCCAGAACTCAACGGCGCGCTTGTCCTCGACACCAGAGCGAAGAAATGGAAATATAAATTTAAGTAAATATTTCATCTCCTCGAGTGGGGATCGAACCCACAACCAGTCGGTTGTTAAACACCCAGTCGGTTGTTAAACAACCAGTTACACTTTCTGCCCCTGCGCCACAATTGGCCTGATGGTTGATATTGAAAATATTTAACATTCTATTATTTTTAAATATTCCATTTTCTTCGTTCTGGTATCGCGGCAAGGCGCGGCGTTTAGGTCCACCACCCAACACTCAATGCCTTCAGAATTCAATGGAAAATAGGAAACGGAGTATCTTAACACTAGGATCTACACGTGGGATACAGCGTTAAGCTGATTGCTGTGAGCTGTTGATCTGGCTTAAAATATAAGCCTATATAGTGAGGGGATCGTGCAATCTTCAATTAAACAAATTGAACAAAAATGAATTGGGATTCATAAAAACATTACTTAATTTTTTAAGTAATAATGAAAGTGCCACCATGGATTTAAAAATTTTGTTTTTACGTTAATACATTCAGAAGTATATTTTTATTAGATTTTATGATATTTAAGATGTTTAGTTTTGATTAAATTATTAAAATCTCGATTGCCATAAAAATGCGTAAATTAACTAATTGTTTGCTTGCTTATTGAAAGAAAAGAGAGAAAAAATCTTTAAATAGCAGGGGGAAATCAGCCCACAACCCTAATAAATTATTGCGCTTACAGTCAAACGACGTTCCACTGCGCCGCGACGGCCTCAAAAAAATATTGAAAATAACAAAATCTCAATAATTTTCAATTTACTTGATTTTTAATAGATAATATTATTATATTTGGTTGATATACTATTTTATATAGCCTCTAGATTTAATCGCAATCATCGTTTCGTTTGTAAAATTATAAATAATTATAACAATTTATAAGAATAGATTATTTCTTACTTCAACGTTAGTAGAAGTGAACATAATATTCATTTCAGTCGTTAAAATATATGATTCGTTAAATATCCAACCATTAGCTTTTACAACTAGTCTTTATTCCTTCTGTAATAATTATATAAAACTTCATTTTATATGAGGCCGTCGTGGCGTAGTGTGACATTATCAGACCGTAAATGCGATCATTCTGGAATTAATGAGAAATAAAAGTATTAAAATGACATTTATTTTTATTTTTCTATTATTTTTATAATTTCCCTGCTTTAGTAGACAAAGTGCTCGAAAATTTGAAGATAGTGGGGAACGGAGAGTCTTAACATTAGGTTCCCTTTGCCTATCCAACTGCATGTGTGAAGCTGAATATATACATATACCTAAATCTACTTATTTATACTGGCAGAATCGTTGTTAAATAACCAATATTTTGAGTTTCATTCCATTTTTTTAAACGCTAGGAGAGAAAAGGCACAGTTTCTCAACGAATGATTTTTTTTTAAATAAACTTTTCCACAATCGGGATGGATTAGTATTAAAGCTTCATTGAAAGCTGGAACTTGCCATTTAATATATGGAAATTTAATAATCACGACTATCTTTAAAGAGTTTTTGAAACTATTCATCATCATTCTTAGTCTAAATTTGCATAAAAGCATTAATATCATTATGTAGTAATATTTTCTAAGATATTATACCATTTTTAGTCTTGCCTAGGACAAGGATTTTGTTCTAACAAATAAAACAAAACTCTATTATTAGACTACTAAGGACTATTTCTGTTTGGAAAATGTTAAAAATACTCTTTCAGACCTCGTGTAATTTAGTTGAGGACAACTTGCATCTTATAAATGTTTTATACAAATTTATTTATAGCCGACGTTTCTTTAGTCCTGGAGGGAAGTAATAGCAGGTAGTAGAAATATGGCAAATATATGTAAATTTTATTTTTATATACATATATGCATGATCGTCGTGTGGTCGTGTCGAGATATGGTCAATTCTTAATGTTTCTAAATATTATATTTTTTCCTAAAACGAAACTTATCTATATTTGTGATGAGTATGACCAATTTTGATGTTTTTTTTATTAAAGTAAATATGTATAATAGGTATTTAGGAGTCCCGGTTACCTTTTTTACAATTTTTTTTATTTCAAGCAAGAGTAAGGTTAGAAACGGCTCGTCATATATTAGGGCACAAAAATTGGCATGTATGAAAGTGAAGAGGTGAGTGACAGTGAATGAGCTTAAAATTTAGTATTAAGACACTCCGTTCTCCGCGTTTTACTCTAATTCAATACATTGTTGACTAATGGAACTCAGCGCAATGCACTTTATCACAGAGCGAGGAAATGAATATAGTTTAATTTACCGAATGTGTATCGAACTCGCAACTATCGCCCATGCAGTTTGATGCTGTAATACTGATAAAAATGAATATATTTAATAACTTTATTTCCCACTTCTATAAAAAAGTAGTCTCGCTTGTAATTATAGGTTTGATTTCGATTAAACTTCTAACACATTGAAGTGTCCTAAATTGTTAACATCGACTATGCCAGTAAAAATAAATAGATTTAGGTATATTTCTCTATTCAGCTTCACGCATACAGTTGGATAGGAAAAAGGGAACTTAATTAATAACACTATCCTTCAATTTTTCGACCACTTTGTCTACCAAGGTATGGAAATAAAAGTAATTTAAATATAATTACTTTTATAATAAGCATCAATTCGCATACCACATGTAGCAGGGTAGGCAGAGGGAACCTAGTGTTGAGATATTCTGTTCCCTATTTTCCACTGAATTCTGGAGGCATTGCGTGTTGGGTGGCAGTACTCAACGCCGCGTTTTACCTCGACACCAAAGCGAAGAAATATAATTTGCCACACACACACACACTTTGTGGCCTTGTTGTAAAGCAAAAAATGTTTAATATCGAATTATCATGTCACATATTTTTTTTCGTTTTACTACACAGCGTGGCAGTCATATACACACGCGAACTACCTATTAATCTAATATCTAGACAGAATCTCTAGGTAAATTTATCTAAACACAAAATAATAAACATTTTCTTTGTATAAAATACACAAATATTTGTTGAGCTCGTCCCGGCTCAGTACAGAGGGTTAACGCAGCATGTACCAGTTCAAATTTTAGTCAACAGTGTTTATGAATTTTATAAATGTTTTCACTACAATCACTGTACAAAATCAGAATTATTTTTGCGTATTTATCATATACAACATCTCGAAATGGATAGAGACAAGGGAAAATAAACTGCTTTCAAAGTAAACTTGAGTTACAAATGAACTCACAACGAACACGTAAATCGATAAATTTGCTTCTTTGTTAATTCACCTAAAGTTATCCAATAATATTATTTGTAGATTCCGTTTTCCACTTTTTGCCGTTTCGGATATGATGGGTCGGGCGGCGGTCCCCAACGCTACATTCGTCGCCAGTTATCACATCAACGTGGTGTCAATCCTTGATACTCGTTGTCTTGGCGGGGACCTCCCAGCGTGCTCTCGTGTGATGTTCGTGGCAAATGGAA
Organism: Heliconius hermathena; assembly: GCA_013403705.1. Classification (NCBI taxonomy): domain Eukaryota; kingdom Metazoa; phylum Arthropoda; class Insecta; order Lepidoptera; family Nymphalidae; genus Heliconius; species Heliconius hermathena. The sequence goes on from JAAIXJ010000541.1 coordinate 72,455, forward strand.
TGTTGAAACCCTAGAGAGGGCTGACAAATGTCTCTCTGGTTATATATCTCACCGGTATAGAAAAATGTAGAACTATACAAAAAAAAATCTAAATAACTTTTCTATCTACTATAAATTATAATACTTTGATTTTGAGGCCAGTCGTGGCTCAGTGGCACGAGGTGTGACTGTAAAACCGACTGGTTGTGGGTTCGATCCCCACTCGAGGAGATGAAATATTTATTTAAATTTATATTTCCATTTCTTCGCTCTGGTGTCGAGGTTAAGCGCGGCGTTGAGTTCTGCCACTCAACACGCAATGCCTCCAGAATTCGGCAGAAAGTGGGGAACGGAGTGTCTTAACACTAGGTTCCCTCTGCCTACCCTGCTGTGTGCGGGATACAGCGTGAAGCTGATTTAATTTAATTTTAATTTTAATCTACTATAATAAATAAAAATAAAAGAATATTTTAACAATAAAATCAGCTTCACGCTGTATCTGGATACAGTTAACTCGGAAACTCGGTTAACTCGGAAGTTAACTTACTGTTAAGACACTCCCTTCCTCACTTTCCGCCAAATTTGTCGAGACATTGCGTGTTGGGAGTTGGAACTTAACGCCGGGTTTTTGCTTAGTTGCCAGAGCGAAGAAATGAAAATATTAATAAACAATAATTCATTCTCTCGAGTAGGGATCAAAGCCACGACCGTCGCGTTACAACCACCCTTGTGCCCCAGCGCCACGACGACGGGCGTTAAGAATATTCTAGATTAACTATAACAGAATTAAATATTAAAATAACAAAAACTTATCAGAAGCAGATGCTTCCAGGCCTAGTTAGTTGCTTTCTTATTTATATTTCATTGTTCATCGTGCAGCATGAATGGTATGATGAAGCACCAGAATTTATTACTACAAATGAATAATACATTGCTGAACTTTGCTTTGTAATAATAATATTCTTATTATATCTAACATTGAGTGTGGAATGATAACCGTGACTACGCTAGTATGGGTATTAACTAGTAGCCAGTCCCGTCTTGGCCCGAACGTTTTCTTATATGATTTCATCATAAATTACTGGACGTAAAAAACATTGTTTTTTCATTTTCGCGCTGTATTCCAAATACAGCAGAATAGGCAGAGATCTGGTCTTATGACACTTCGTTCTCCACTTTCCGTTAGAATTGGAGTGCGTGTTGAGTAGTGGAATTAAGCTTTCTCTTATAGTGTGGGAATTTGGAAATAATTCATTTTTTAGAGTAGAAATCGAATTTATGGCCATTGGCTTGACGCTGCCCCACTGCGGCACCAGGGCCTGCGCCGCTATTATTTTTGGTAGTAAGTATTAATAATATTTCAAATGTCGTTTTCGTCTAAAAAGGGAGGCTTAAACAGAAACCAATTACACATTAGTATTTTAAAATTGCTTATTTCTAATTAACGTCTTATTCACATTGGATACATTTTAATGCTTTTACTATTAGAATACTTTTGCCATTCGTTTATTTTATACTGTTGGCATAAATTCTCATATGGAAAAGATTTTAAATGGAGTATTTAAATTTTGCCTCGATAAATGTGAATAAAGAAAATCTGTTCTTCACTTATAACTCAAGGCGCTATAAGTAATCGACTTAATTAACTTAATGAAGGGTAAAAATCCTATAGCATTTATATGAAAAATATTGTATTTTTTTGGCTTATTATTGAAAAAGTACTATTATTGCTTCCAAGACGTTGCCATTAAAAACTAAGAATTAACTTATATTACTGTAATACTATATATCCATATGAGTGGTGGTTGGAGCTACTTCACGCACGTAAAAGACCCCGTGTAGGTAAAAGCTAGTTTATAATAACATATATTGTATGAATTCATAACAGTTATTTATATGTATATATATTTTTCAGTGTGATAAAAGTGCTCCCGATAACAATTAAGAATTCTAGTGAACTATCACAAATATCAACTCGTTGTGCCAAGAATCACCGATCACTGGTCAGATAATAACTATTGGCGAGATAGACTCACAAAAATCAACCTGATTGTAAAAAATATCAAGGAACTATATCAAGATTTAAAGGTTAGTGTTTCATCGTTGACACATTTGACATATCAAGATATCCGCATTACACTTGACGGTTGTTAATAAAAGTAACAGCATTACCAACCTAACAGATTGAATTTGACGTTCGGATACACACATATTGAAACGTTTGGTTATTGCATCATGGATAACAAGGGAATGTCAGAAGATATGTTACGACTATTTCAAATGATGAAAATGGAATTAGAAAAACAAACAGTAACAATTACACAGAATATAAGCGACGCCTTAATGCTTACTATTGACGAAAAAATTCAACCGATTATAAAGGAAAATAAAAACCTAAAATCTGAAGTGGAAATTTTGAACAAGAAGGTTAAATATTTAGAAAATATGAACAGAAAAAATAATATAATAGTACATGGAATTAAGGAAACGGAGAATAGTCATGAAGAATTATTTATTATTATAAAAAATACATTGAAAATTATTAGTGTTCAGATAGAAAATTTTGATATAAATAAGTGCCACAGGTTAGGAAAAAAGCACGAGGGAAGGAAAGATAGGCCGATTCTAATTTCATTTACGTTATATCAAAAGAAAATAGAAACCATAAGAAATAAAAGGAAAATGCCACAGGGAACTTATATAACTGAAGATTTTTCAAAAGAAACGCTCGATATGCGCAAAAAATTACAAGAAGAATTGAAACAGGAAATAGAAAAAGGAAACGAAACATTTATTAGAAATAACAAACTTATTATAAGAGGAAAATCTGAAGCAGAAAAAAGGAAAAGAGAAATTTCCATGTCGCCTAAGTGTATACAAACGCCGCCCCATGCTACAGAAGGAAGGAATATTATAGCACCATCTATATTGCATAAGACTGACGCTTTTGCATACATGCGAGCTAGGTCTCTCTCCCTATCAGAGAAACAATTGCAACAAAATAAAGCATAGGAAATTTCTGACACCGGTAATGTGGATAAATATACCACTACAAAAACTATATTAAATAAAAACGAAAAAATCCCCAAATACGGTTGGTCGCCGCGGGGAGATAGACCGCAGCCCCCAAGAGTTTGGAAATAAATATAAAAATGTATTAAAAAAGCAAAATTCTGTAATTAGGAGTAGATTTGATTTAGCTACCCTTAATGCAAGGTCGTTAAAATCTCAGGAATCATTATTAGAATTAGAAAATGCACTAAAGTCCATTAACTGGGATATTATTGGACTTAGCGAAGTGCGCAGAAGTGAAGAAAAAATTGAAGAACATGAGGACTACATATTTTATTATAAGAACATATCAGCTGGTCTATATGGAGTAGGATTTATGGTTAAAAAGTACCTCAAAAATGAAATACTAGAATTTATAGGAGTATCAGACAGAATCGCAATCTTAAATATTAAGTTACCTGGTCATAAGCAACCAATGTCATTAGTACAAGTTTACGCCCCAACTAATATCGCAAAGGAGGAAGTCAAAAACAACTTTTATAAAAATCTAAATGAAGTTATACCGAACTTACATAAGACTATCATTGTAATAGGTGACTTTAATGGTCAATTGGGAAAGAGAAGATCAAATGAAGACAAAATTCTCGGCTTATATTCATCAGGGAAACGAAATGACAATGGACAAAGGTTAATAAATTTTGGGTTGGAAAACAATTTAAAAATTATGAATACATACTACAACAAAAAACCTAACAGAAAGTGGACATGGATATCACCGAATGGAGTGACGAGAAACGAAATTGATTATATTATTACAGACAAACCAAAACTATTTTCAAATATAGACATTGTCAATAAATTTAATTACAACTCAGATCACCGATTACTCCGAGGACAAATGTACATAAAGGAACCAAAAATTTTAAGAAAAAAGGCTCAGTATACTAAACATTTAGATGTGTATAAGAGNAAAAATATGAAAGCCAAAATACAAACTGAAAGAACAGGGTTATACTTTCCAATAAAAAGAGGAGTGCGACAAGGAGATCCTATGTCACCCAAACTTTTCTCAGCAGTCCTGGAACACGTATTTAGACGCTTTAAATGGGACGGCTATGGACTTAATGTTAACGGAATGCAATTAAACCACCTTAGATTTGCAGACGATTTGATATTGCTTTCGGAGAACCCAGGAACCTTACAAAAAATGCTTAAACAACTTGTATACGAGAGTGAACAAGTGGGATTGTCAATTAATACCAGGAAAACTAAGGTAATGACTAATTCTATAAATGTGCCCATAACCATCAACGGTAACATAATAGAATATGTAGAAGAATATGTATATCTGGGACAGATTATATCTCCAACCGACCTCACAAATAAAGAAATAAACAACAGAATTAATCTGGCGTGGAAAAGATTCTGGTCTCTGAAAGAGGTTATGAAAAATCCATTAGTGCCATTGAAAGCAAAAAGCAAAATTTTCAACTCTTGTATTCTACCAACCATGACATATGGATGTCAAACTTGGAGCCTAACTAAGCGTAATATATGTAAATTAGAAACTTGCCAACATAACATTGAACGTAGTCTACTAAGAATAAAATTAATTGACCGAATAAAACTAGATACTATAAGAAGACAAACCAAACTGACAGATGTCACTTACTGTATTAAAAAATTAAAATGGAATTGGGCAGGCCACATGATTAGGAGTAAAAAGGATAAGTGGTCTAGGGATATAACAGAGTGGTGCCCGAGACAAAACAAAAGAAAGAAAGGGAGACAACGACGTCGATGGGAGGACGACCTTAGGAAAATAGCGGGCATTACTTGGACTAGACATGCGCAGGACCGTGCTCTGTGGCAAACTCTTGGGGAGGCCTATGCTGGGAAGCAAGACAACCTTCACGTGCTGGTGTCAGAAAATAGTTAAATATAAATAAATAAATAAATACATTAGGTTAAGCTATGTACTGTGTAAGATTGTTAATAAAGGCTATTATTATTATTATTATTATATATATTTTTCCAGCTTTACGCTTTATTCCGTTATACATCAGCGTAGACAGAGGGAGATGAAACACTCCGCTTCCCACTTCGAACTGGATTCTGGAGAGATTACGTGTTTAGTGGAAACTTAGAACTTAGAAAAAATGGAACTTAAAGCCGCGCTTCGTCCGGACAGCAGAGCGAAGATATGGAAATATTAAATATTCTATTTTCCTAAAGTGGGAATCGAATCCACAAACTATCGGGTTTAAAGTCACACGCTTGAACCTTGTGCCAGGACTAACCTAAGTTATATTTATAATTCTTTAAATATTGTAGGAGAGCTCATATGACTACATAAGAAGGACATTTTCATCTCAGTTCAATGCATGTCAAGGTTTTTGAAGCCTATGAATAAATATGGCCTACGCTAGGCCAAGTGGAATGTAAGTTATATTAGAAATAGTTTTTTTATAATGCTTAAGACCGCTATCTAATTTTCTTTCTTATATACATATTATAAGATAATAAATAAATGGATTCTAAATGAAATAGTAATTCACAAAAATATTACTAGCCATATTCGTTATATAATACACAACGATAATATGTTTTATCAGCTTCACTACGTATCCCGCATAAAGCAGGATAGGGAAAGGGAACCTATTGGTAAGGTACGCCTACTGATTTTCCGTAAAATTTCTTAAGACATTATGTGTTGAATGGCGGAATTCAACGCTACGCCACGCCCTGAACGAGAATATATACCTTATTTTACTAAAAACATTTCTACTGTTTTCTTTTAATTTTTGGCATTTCTCACATTTTCAGGCAGGCAAAGATTACAGAGTATAATTATTACTCACTTTGATGCCCCAAATTATTCTAGACAAATAAACGCTGCGATAATTGAAAGCTCGAAGGACTTCATTAAAATTCTATACCGTATTGACATTGAAAGGAAAAAGAGTATTTTCTAATACTTTAAGAGGCTTTGCATTGGACAGTTAATTGAAATTTAAGTATAAGCCAGCTTATTTAACATAGCGATATAAATAATGAAAATGCTAAAAATACTACATTCGTTTTGGAATCGTTTTATTTTTTTATCATACATTTTTATTTGTAAATTTATTAAAAAAATGCTTTTAACTCTATTTTGTTCCGCAGTAGGGTAGGCGGAGATACCTAGTGCTAAGGCACTCCGTCCCCCACGCACCGCCCTATTTTTGAGATTATGTAAATAAATCTTACTAGCGACCTAAACTCAGCTTCGCCCACTTAAATTTTTTGTTATACTATAGCTAAACTTACATAAATTGTGACCTATGTGATATTTTGATATATACTGTAAAGTTTCATTTAGATTCGTTTAGTAATTTTATGTGGAAAATAATTAAACGTCCACAAATACAAACTTTCACATTAATAATATTAGTAAATAGAATTTTTTGACTTTATTATTAACATAATTGCATTATCGAGGATCTTTATATATATTTGTAAGAGGTATGGGAGTGAAATCTCATTACAATAATATATATTACTTTTTATCTTATCCCGCAAAACAGGTTAGGCAGAGATGACATAGTGTAAAATCTTCCGTTCTCCACTCTCCGTCCAGATTCGAGACATACATATTTAGCGGAGGAACTAAAGAAAAGCGGGGAAATGCAAATAATTTAATCTCTATAGAAGTAATTGAACCTATAACCATGGAATACAAATAGACAATTAATTTTTTGATCTTGATTGATTTATATTAGTGAAAAATATGTTACTAAAATATTTCTAAAAAAAAATTAAATTAAATCAGCTTCACACTGTATCTCGCACACAGCAGGGTAGGCAGAGGGAACCTAGTGTTAAGACACTCCGTTCCTCAGTGGTAGAACTCAACGCCGCGCTTAACGTCGACACCAGAGCGAAGAAAATGGAAATATAAATTTAAGTAAATATTTCATCTCCTCGAGTGGGAATCGAACCTACAACCAGTCGGTTTTACAGTCACACTTCGCGCCGCTGCGCCACGACTGGCCTCTAAAATATTTCTAATTGTTAAGTATATTCAGAAAAGAATTAAAAAAATTGTCAATTATTTACAACCACAAAAATCACTAATATCAGAAATTACGCTGTCGTACATCTATGTATCATAAGTGAAAAGTTAAATATAGTGAGTCATGGTCATATTCAATAGGTGACCGATTTTAAGACAATATACATACACTGATTGAGGCTTTCCTGCATCGAGCTTTTGTTAACTGAGTACCGAAAAATTATTTCATGGTACAGTTGTATCCAAATCATATTTACCTGTCAAGTGCATGGCTTGCTTGATTTTTTGTCTTTATGCCGTATTGTGCATATAACAGAGTAAGTGCAGAGAGAACCGAGTGTCAAGACACTTCGTTCTAAACTTATGCCAGCCAATCGAGACTTTACGTCACGTGAGTGGTGGAACTCAACCCCGCTATTTATAAAGCTAGGGAATTGCATGATGGACTTCTTTCGTAGCTGCTATCAAAATCATATGTTTTAAGTGATTTTGATAATTTTTAACCCCCAACGCGAAGGAGGGGTGTTATAAATTTGATCTGTTTGATTGTCCGTGTGTTTGTCTATTTGTGACTTCGTAACTTCTGAATAAATTGTAGAGTGTGGTTTTTTTATCAAAAGCCTTGTTCATCGCGGTGGTTCTTAGCTATAATATATTTCATAAAAATCGAATGAGCAGTTTTTTAAATTATTAATTTTGTTTACGTTTAAGTATATTTTTATTCTAACAAGAGTCTAATACAGCGTAAAGTACTTGTAAGTTTTAACTACTATTTATACTTATTTTTATCATACAACAACAATTACTAAGAAATTGTATATAATAAAAAAGTAAAAGAAAAATAACATTAATTTAATTTCTTTCAACAACTCCAAACAACTTTACAGAAAACATTGTTAACGCTATTTATTCTTTTCATAATATTCTCTTATTGTAAGTAAGTACAGAACTTTCAATACCTAGATAGTGATTGTTTAAGAAATTATATGTCTGAATGTTTCTTAATGCCATTGAGCTTGTGGGGCTTCGGTTAACTGTCTAGTGTCGGCTTTATAATAATATAATGTAGGAAAATGGATTTAGTTTTGTTTACTTTATGTAAATTATTTTTCAATATCTATGTATGTGTTCTTATAGGTATCATTATTACAATCATATCTGGTGTTGTGACACTCGATTCTGGATATAGACTACCTCTGCGACGTTTGACTCTGTATTAAACTCTATACAAGAGTTTATAAGCATTTAATGCAAAACGAGGCGTTGAGTTCCGTCACTCAACACGTGATGCCTACAGAATTTGGCTAAGTGATTTGATTTTGGGGAACGGATATGTCTCAATGAGAATGAAGTATCTTAACATAAGGTTCCCAGGTTCTCTCTGTCTCTCCTGTTATGTACGGAATTTAACGTGAAGCGAAAAAGAAATATATATATATCTACTAATACCAAGCGATATTTATCAATTCAATGTAATTATATTAGATTATGATCTAACATCCACAATGTTTATTAGAAACGAACTGAAATATCATTTTGTCTAAATAATTAGAACATCACGTCGTAATAGGATGTTTTTATTAATTTGGTTAGAAACTCCATCTATTTTTATATGAAGCTTGCTCACTTTCTTCGGAAATCTGAAGGCATTGCGTATCGAGTAACGGAACTCAACGCCGCGCTTTACCTCGTCACCAGAGCGAAGAAACGAAAATATTAAATGTTTCATTCCCCCTAGTGGCTTATGCCCCTGCGCCACGTTTGCCTTAATTTGAAAAGTAAATACACTCGGAAGATTATTATTTATTAATATTTTCATATATGAGGCCAACCGTGGCGAAGAGGCACGAAGTGTGGCTGTAAAACCGACTGGTTGTGGGTTCGATCCTCACTTGAGGAGATGAAATATTTACTTAAATTTATATTTCCATTTCTTCGCCCTGGTATCGAGGTTAAACGCGGCGTTGAGTTCTGCCACTCAACGCGCAATGCCTCCAAAATTCGGCAGAAAGTGGGGAACGGTGTGTCTTAAGACTAGGTTCCCTCTGCCTACCCTGCTGTGAGCGGGATACAGCGTGAAGCTGATTTATTTATTTATTTTAATATTTTCATTTCTTCGCTCTGGCACCAAGGCTACATACAACTAGTTACATAAAACTACATAAAACCAAAACTTTCAATAAGTTCTGCTACTCAACACGCAATGCCTCGAAAAATTTTGCAGGAAGAGGGGAACGGAGTGTTTTAACACTTGATGGACAATTATCCATTAGAAACTATACATTTTACATATTATAATAGAAGCCACCAATTTTTTATATACGTTGACTTTTTTAGTCTCATTATACTACTTTCAATGACCATATAACGTCATCCGAAATTGTAGCTGGTTTAAAAAATGTAATTACAATTAAATGTTAAGATCATTATCAACGTCAGTCTGTCCTAGTCCACTGCTGGACATAGGCCTCTCCAATGGCACGCCACTGAGCTCTATCTTGAGCTCTTCGCATCCAGCCGATGCCAGCCATTTTACGCTTGCCGAGGCGTGGTCTCCACTTCAAAACGCGTTTACTCCAACGGTCATCGGTTCTGCGACAAATGTGACCAGCCCACTACTACAATGTCCGAAATTGTAGCTGGTTTGAAAAATGTAATTACAATTAAATGTTAAGATCATTATCAACGTCAGCCTGTCCTAGTCCACTGCTGGACATAGGCCTCTCCAATGGCACGCCACTGAGCTCTATCTTGAGCTCTTCGCATCCAGCCGATGCCAGCCACTTTACGCTTGCCGAGGCGTGGTCTCCACTTCAAAACGGGTTTACTCCAACGGTCATCGGTTCTGCGACAAATGTGACCAGCCCACTACTACAATGTTAAGATAATTACTTCAATTAAAAGAAAAATACTGATTGAAATTTATTAGTATAATTTTCAACAAAAATTAAACTATAAGACAAAACTTAACTCTGTTGTATCAAATCTGGGAATACCATATGTTCCTTCTATGCAACAAAAAAAGGTTAATTTATAACCGTTTATTAATTTCTAAATTATTTAATTTTACTATTTTTGTTTTATTATAAATATAATTAAATACAATTTGAAAAGCATGAAGACCACCACCACCAAGACTAAGAGACCCAACTTTTAGATATATATGATCTTAGTAACATGCCACTACTCTCCACTTATAAAGATTAAAACATTATAAATGTATAAATAATTAAATATTATGAAAACAAAATAATTTCATAATCTCTCAAAATCATAATACAACAAAATAAACAATTCTAGGCCTTAATAAAGAGAGAATAAGATCATTTTGTAATATCTTGGGAAGCGTGCGCATCGCTCGGTCGGTAGTACCGCGTAGACTCCGCTACGGACACCACGTGCTGTCTTCGAAAGTGAATAGCTTTCGTGTTGTGTTAGTGTGTTTTATGTAATTGGTATTGTACTGTAAGTGTTTATATATTATTATTTATATATAATAATAGTAGTAGTTACATTTGTACTATTATTAATATTTTGTAAAATATTTTTTATTTTTTTTTTTATGGAAAAAGGTGTTTTATGCCTTTTTTGAGTTTGAGTAAGATTTTTTTTCGTATTATTTTAGTATAATTGATTATAATTTCGGTATTTGTCATATATTCCTTTTTTATTTATATTTAACATATTTTTTTAATATATAAGTATTTATTATATTTTTTTTGTATTTAAATTAATAAGTAATACACATATTTTTTGTTAATTTTTTGTAACACAGTATTTTTAGGATTTTTTATGAGTTAATAAAATTAAATAAATCTAATATTAATTTAATTACATTAGTTTAATTAAATATTATATTATTTAATTTTATGAAATATACGGAAAAATATTAACAGCAAGTTAAAACATAAATGTAAATTTTCAATATAAATTTATATGAAAACGGAATGTAAGCTTTGCATTTAAAATTCGGTGAGCCCAAGGGACGCGTTAAATATTTGTAGATAGGTATTATATATCTCTTTTATTAAGGTATTGTTATAATTGCGAGTTGAAATATGTTTTATAGTAGTAATTTGGTTTTCTTTTTTGGTAAAAGAGAGTGAAAGTATACTTCAGTACTTACATTTTTTTTATGATTTTTTCGTTTGGGTTAATAGGTACGTACATAGCATACAACGCGAATTATTTTGATACTAGATTCATTGAAAGGTAGAAATGTTTTTCATGATATATTCAAGATAGAGAGTGAAGCTGATTTTTTTTTTCAGAAGTTTAAATGACTACCATCACAAAGAAACAACTAGAGAGATTTATGTCACAACGTTTATTTAACCAACATTTTATACCACTTTTTTTTATCAGCTTCACGCTGTAGCCGGCACACAGCAGGGTCGGCAGAGGGAACCTAGTGTTAAGACACTTCCGTTTCCTACTTTCTGTTATGGAAATATAAATTTAAGTAAATATTTCATATTCTCGAGTGGGGATTGAACCCACAACCAGTCGGTTGTACAGTCACACTTTGTGCCACTGCGCCACGAATGGCCTCTTTATATACCACATCAACGTTATACGTTAACGTTATATATATATATATATATATATATATANATATTTTACAAAATGAATAACACAAACAATAATGTTTCTTTAAGCACAATATTCTTATTTCACCTTTTTTTATGAAAGTTGCTCATACAAACTACAAAACTATTGTATAATAGAAAGACAAAAGACCAACCATTCTTAAACACTATCTCTGGAGTTGCGACTTAAGAAAAAGCTAGTTCTTAGTAAAAATCTAAGCATACTACACTTAATTAAAAGATTTATTAATATTTGAAGCCAAACGTGGCACAGTCGTACAAAGTGTGACTGTAAATTCGATTGGTTGTGGGTTCGATCGCCACTCGAGAAAATTAAATATTTATTTAAATTTATGTTTTCGTTTCTTAGCTTTGTGTCGAGGCTAAACGTCCCTACCAGAAAGCGGAGAAATGAGTATCTTAATACGAGGTCCCCTTTGCCTGCCCTGCTATGTGCGGGATACAGCGTGAAAAGTGATTTAATTTATTTTTATAAGAGATTGATATATTATATAAACAAATGTATGTATAAGTATATAGTATTATATAACTTAAATAAATAATTTGCTCCGTAACAACGATAATAATAAGCAATAAATTACATATTACATAGTTATTATCAGGGGATTTAACGGGAGTGTAGCATTATTATTATATTCACAACTAGTGGTACGATCAGTCTTTGCAGTATGTCTTTTTATTACAATAATTATATCTGAGGTCATTGTGGCACAGTGGGAAAGTGGTCGACTATTAATACGGTGATAAGGGGTACGTTTATTATATTAGGACCTTGAATAAGTTGGTGCTGTTTTTTGAAAGATGGCGTTGCAGCACTCTGTGCATGGAATTTCGTACGGTAACGAACCACCAAAGTAGTACTATATGTAACCTCAAATTATAGTAGAATAGTGTTTACTACAGTGTCAACTACATATTTATTTTCCCTTTGTGAAAATGTGTACTTTTGTGCCAAATAAAGTGTTTTTGCGGGGAATTTTATTGCACTGCTTTATTCAGAAAAAATCTGCAGCAGAAGCACACAGAATTCTCGTTGAGACAATGCTTTGTCGAATACAACGTGCAGAGACTGGTTTAGGCGCTTCAAAAGTAATGATTTTGACCTTGAAGACAAAGAGCGTTCTGGAGCACCGACAAAATTTGAAGACAGAATTGGAGGCATTGCTTGAAGAAGATCCATGTCAGACGTTAGTAGAGCTCGGGAAAACGTTACAAGTAGATGCGTCAACAGTTTCAAAACGTTTAAAAGCGTTAGGAATGATCCAAAAGCAAGGGCATTGGGTGCCGTATGAGTTGAAGCCGAGAGACGTAGAACGACGTTTTCTCATGTGTGAATTGTTGCTTCAACGGCAAAAGAGAAAAGGTTTTCTGCACCGTATCGTCACTGGGGATGAAAAGTGGATTCACTACGACAATCCAAAGCGAAAAAAATCGTGGGGCATGCCGGGTCACGCATCAACATCGTCGCCAAAACCAAATATCCATGGTTCTAAGCTTCTTCTCTGCATTTGGTGGGATCAGCAGGGCGTAATTTATTATGAGCTGCTTAAACCTAATGAAACTATCACGGGAGCTCGCTATCGACTTCAGTTGATGCGTTTGAGTCGCGCTCTGAAAGAAAAGCGGCCACTATACGAGCAGAGACACGACAAAGTGATTTTATTACATGATAATGCTCGGCCACATGTGGCAAAACCAGTCAAAACTTACCTGGAAACACTTCAATGGGAAGTTCTACCCCACCCGCCGTATTCACCGGACATAGCCCCCTCCGATTACCACTTGTTTCGGTCGATGGCGCACGGTTTAAGCGAGCAGCGCTTCCATTCTTTTGAAGAAGCCGAAAAATGGCTTGATTCCTGGATTGCCTCGAAAGATGAGTCGTTTTTCCGACGGGGGATTCAATTGTTACCAGAGAGATGGGAGAAAGTGGTCTCTAATGATGGACAATACTTTGAGTAATGTCATTGTAAGCATTATATTTTAAATTATTTTTTTAAACAAAAAAAACTTATTCAAGGACCTAATAGTTTTATTCACATTTAAGAAAATAATTTTACACTGTATTCTGCACATACAGCAGGACAGATAGGGGGAAGGGAACCTAGTGCCAAGACAATCCGGTCCCCACTTTCCAACTCATTCGTGACGTTGCGTGCTAAGTAGTGGAACTCAACCCCGCGCTTTGTCATCTTATAAGAGCATAGAAATAAAAAATATTAATTTCTCTGAGTGGGAATACACACAGAGTGTGTGACGCGCTTCAAAATCTCTCCTCTCTGTGTCTACGCTGCTATATGCGGGATACAGCGTGAAGCTAACTAATAACATAAAATAAAATAAGAACCAGCGATCATTTTTCGCACTACATTCAAAATCTTGTTAATATAATATAACTAACGTTATTATAAATTCCAAGTAGGCTCTTAATTTCACAAGGGAATAATTATAATTGAAAATATAAATGTTTTATTAGAGCACTCAAATAGTTATAGATACTGTTATTATAGTTATACTTAAGTACTTGCTTTAGGTTTAAGACTTAGCATAGTAAAATTTTATGTCATGAATAAATTAAGAGAAAAACAGAACAAGTTTTGAAGAGCTAAATTCAGCTTACGCCTTTTCACGCACATAACAATGAAACTTAGAGTTAAAAATACTCCGTTACATACCTTCCGCCCAATCTTTGAGATATTGTGACGGGTGGTGGATCTCAACGCAGCAGTTTGTCTTGTTAGAGCAAAAAAAAGAAATAATTCCACTGAGGACCTTGAACCCCTAACTAGCGCATTTACAGTCAAACGTTATCGAGCTTCGCTATGATCTACGACATTTTTTTTCAGCTTCACGCTGTATCCCACACATCGCAAGGTAGGTAGAGGAGTGCTGGAAACCTAGTGCTAAGACACTCCGTTCCTCGTGTTGAGTGGTGAAACTCAAAATCAAAAAAATTATATGATGAATAAATAAAATTAGAAATAGAATGATAATTTTTGAAGAGCAAGTAATAATAAAAAAATATTTGTTTTATTTTAGGAAAATATATGTAGATGAGACCTACAAGATTATTAGATTAAGTTATTGGTTCATTTTTCTGGTTCGATAAAGTATAGTGTTTAGTTCCACCACTGAGTATCTCTTGTTACTTTTTTTCATCTTCAAGAATTGTTCTTAGCGTGGTAGCCAAAGAGAACAGAACGCCAAGCTCTACGGTCCCTGCATACTTCTTTTACTTCGTCCATTGTCTTCAACCTCCTCGTGCATGCCCTCCAGTGGGTTGTTATACGTTTTTTACATGATTTTCCTCCAGTATTATCAATACTATGTTTCCGAAGGTCAACAACGATCTTTTCCCTCTCTTACCACTCACTTTTTCTTCATAAATCTTTTTTACCATTCTTTCATTACACATTCCCTCGGTGTATCCAAACTGCCTGAGCACATTCTTTTTAATATTTCATCGTGTTACTTTCTTGCGTACATAATTTAAATAATAATAGTCTTTATATTGTGGTTATTGTGGCGCAGAGGCACATCGCCTGTAAGCATCTCATTGTGGATTCGATTCCTACTTAAGACATTAAACTATTTTCCTCTCTGGTAACAACAAAAAGCGCGGCGTTAAGTTTCCCCACTCAAGGCAATGTTTTAAAAAAATATATAATGTTTATCACTATGTTCTCTAATGTTTGCTATATCTGTTTTGTAACACTGATGTCGATTTAGATTAAAAAAAATGAATTATAATACTTATCTCAATAATTTTGAATAAATAACTATCATAAAAATTTGACATATTCCAATTGTGCCACTGTCCAAATGAAATGGTAATCAGAATTATAATTTATATTTTTAATGTAATGAGGCCAGTCGTGGCGCAGCGGCACAAAGTGTGACTGTAAAACCGACTGGTTGTGGGGATCGACCCCACTCGAGAAGATGAAATATTTACTTAAAGTTATATTTCCATTTCTTCGTTCTGGTGTCGAGACAAAACGCGGCGTTGAGCTCTGCTACTCAACACGCAATGCCTCCAGAATCCGGCAGAAAGCGGGGAACGGAGTGTCTTAACACTAGGTTCCCTCTGCCTACCCTGCTGTGTGCGGAATACAACGTGAAGCTTTATTTTTTATTTTTAATGTAAGCTGTCGTAGGACAGCTTCATTAATATATCATATTTTATAAAAAATAAGTTCGAAACGCTATAAAAAATATTCGACGTTTTCATTTCAAGGCCACACCAAGGTAGCGTTGAGTAATTGTTCCAAATTTTATACAAAACTCATTATTAACGACAGTATCACAAAATCAACTGGACTTGCTACACTATATACATGCTTAATTATAGCACGAACGGCTTCTAAGCATTTGCACTTAAGGTCAGTGTTTGTTTTATAACAGGTAGCGGAAGCGATAGCGTTAATGAAAACTCATCATCTTATTTTTTAAAATAATCAATAAATTATTTAAAAAAATATTATTATATTAAATAGAACTTTTAATTAAAACTGATATTGTTAGAAGCAAGACCAAGGATAAAAATAATTTTACGTTTGTGGGTTATAAACTAATACAATATCTTCAACAAACTGCGTTACAGGCTTTTTATAATTTTCTTTGTTTGTCCTTGGCTGGCTACGCGACAAAACAGGGCCAAAAGCTACAGCTCCTTTTCAAAAACCTAATAAGTTTCACTCTCCATCATAGCTAGAAGCAAATAGAATATTAATCATAATAAAAAAGATTAAAATCATCTTTTTTAAACTTTCTGAAAAGAAAATTAATAATATAAATATTTAACACAACGTATAATGAAAGGAATATTTAATAAAAAAATAATTAATCTACCGCTTATTCTATTAACGTGAGCTCAACAGAAGCGCGCGTGACCTAGTCGCATGTCCACCACATTGTGTATTCAAATAGTACCATTATTTCACTTTTAATTACGGACCATTGTTAGTTCAAAGAATCGTGAAAAAAATTAGAAATACTTATACCTACTATTGTTACGCTCGTTACCTCTGCGGTATTTTATAGTACGAGTATTTCTAAGATTTTTTTTTACTTATGAAAGATTTGGTGTTTTAAGGCATGGCATAATTCAAAAATTCACAAAATAATTTGTATATTAATTTTCTTTGAATTATTTTGCTTTTCTCCTCATAAAGCAAGGACGTAAAAGAAAATCTAACCAAAACACTCCGTTCTCCAATTTCCGCTCAATTTTTGAGTATATGTATATGTTTAGTAGTGAAACTCAACGCTGCGTCTTTACAATAAGAGCTGGGAAAACAAAATAATTTTGATATAGTCATTACACCGAATGGGGTTCGAGCCCGCCGTCGTGTTTACGTAGTCAGACGCTGCGCCACTATACCACAAGGACGTCCTTTTTATTTATTTTTATATATTCTCCGTATGATGCAACGTGATTAGAGCAAATCTAGTTATGCAACACCATATTTCCTAAGCATTTACAGTTTTTAAAATTTTTATTTTTGTATTTTACAATTTTTATTTAAAAAAAAAACATCTTTTATACATCTTCGAGGCCTAAAGTCAATTGTCAAATCGATGATTTAGTTATAAATATATAGCGAATGGTAAATATTTGTACGATTTCTGTGTAGTCCAAGTACCTTAAAGTTGAAGAATACAATATTTATATGCAATTCATGTTGTGCCATGCATTCTAGGATCCTTCTAGTATTGAGTGACAGTCAGACGCGCATGTCGCACAGACAAAACTGGATTTAAGAAGTTAAAATTTGGCATGTAGGTAGCTAGATTACGGAGTGTAGAGTCACTAAGATAGGATATCTCCATTATAACTAATTTTTACAGGAATAGAAAAAATGAGATTTCTCATTTTAGAATGAGATATTCTCTATTTAATCTTTAATTAGATTTAATGTATTATAATTAACCATTAATCCGATGCGAACAGAAAATGATGACTTAACACGAAGTTTTTAAAAGAAAACAAAATTAAGCACATACATTTTTTTTGTTGTATTCCCCATACGACGCACTGCGGTAATAAGAATGGAATGACATCACAGCGATTGTGTTTTAGTACACACATAAAAGCTTATCAGTGTTTTTTCTGTTTCGTTATTGAAATGCTATTAAAGAGCTTGTAGAATTCTTCTTCAATTATTTATAGTTTAGATTTAATTTATGATTCTAAAGGTGATTTTTAATGGTATTTATTATTTGCTTTAATATTAATTTGCCTTGCGACATAGTAATAGTTTTATTATTTTATTAAAAGAGAGAAAAATACAGTTAATTACATTTTGCCTTTTGCCTAAAATTGATTTCTCACACGCAAACAAAACGATTAAAAGATTTATTTTGTGACTTCCGACTGAAAACGTTTATAAGAAAGAATGCAGAAAGATGCTAAAAGATAGATAAATTAATTAATTAATATATAGTAATTACATCTAAATCTACATTTACAACAATAACCAAATCAAATGTTTTATGGTCTACGTTTCTATTGCGCGTTTAGAGAGGTAAATAGATGGAACTTTTAGTTCCGGTTTCCGCTCAAATTTGAGTTATTGCAAATTGAAAAG
Source organism: Heliconius hermathena (assembly GCA_013403705.1). Lineage (NCBI taxonomy): Eukaryota > Metazoa > Arthropoda > Insecta > Lepidoptera > Nymphalidae > Heliconius > Heliconius hermathena. Next base: position 90,700 of record JAAIXJ010000541.1, read on the forward strand.
CGGAACTCAACGCTGTACTTCGTCTTAGCAGAGCAGGAAAATGCTAATAATTAATACTTAATCGTACCCATAACTATCGCTTTTACATTCTGGCGCTGCCACTACGCCACCACAGTCTCCATACTTTTTTATTAATACAAAATTAAAATTATCCTCAGTTACGTACAAGTAGTTGTATTTTTAACACGTCGAATAAAAATGTTGAATATAACAGAATTTAAGCCTTCGCCTCTAGAGTGACATGCACGAGCGCTCTACTCTACTAATTTATTCATTCCAATTCAACCACAGCAAAATTGGTCACTCTACAAATTATTTGTTGTTAACGGCATTTTATAAGAGTAGTCAAAATAATGAACTTTTTAAATAATATTAAAATTACAAAAAGCCACGCTTCGCTTTGTCAGCAGAGCGAAGAAATGAATATAATACATTCCCCAGAGTAGGAATCGAATCCACAACTGTTGCTTTTATAGTTAGGCAACTACGACGGTTCTTTTTATTATGAAAACATTCATGTTAATAATAAAACTTATTAAATATATTTAAGTAACAATTTGTAACATATTGTGTTACTAGAAACCTGAATTACATACTAGAACATTAAGGACTTGTCAGTGCTACACTCATTCGAAATTCTCTGAAATCTAGTAGGCTCTTTGTTTACTAATTAATGAATCCAGCACGGAAATTAGACATTGACCGACGTGTCCGAATGTTTAAATACATAGTTGAAGTAATAATTCCCTAGGGATTTATTATTTTATGTATTTATTATTTAACCATCGAAAGATATACGTATATTTTTTAGTACGTAAAAGATAAACATGCGCGTCAGAGGCGCACAATTTAAAAAACCAAATTATTTGCAAATAAAAATGAAAACATATTTTTTATAGATTAGTCTAACTTAAACATTATTAAAAAAAATATAAATTGATTGTATTATTTATTTGCTGTGCAAAATTATGAAAAAGTAACAAAAATTTTATTTACTTACAGTACTTATTTCGGCCTTATTTATCCAAATTGTCCATACTTAGTGTCCATTTGCTCCTTCATAACTTCTAAACCACTTACTACAATTTGACCAATTGATATAGGTTATAGTTATGTGACGTTCCACTAAATTAAATGTGGCGCCCTCTACGTGACATAAAGTCATTACATAAAAAATATATTGTTTAAAGGTATTATGTGGGATATCACATGAAAAGGCTTGATTAGCTAATATATTAATAATAATAAAAATGAAAAAAAAAATAAAAGAAAAAGATATTGCTTACTTTTATTTAAAAAAAACTCTTTTAGAAATATTTTAAATAAAAAAACTCTAAATATTATAGAAAATTATCGAACAAATGTCAAAAAAATTAAACGAAAAAGTCTTCTTTCAAAATATTATTAGTATTTTTTTAAATTTTTTCACTTACATAAAGATAAAACGCCTAGAATAGTGGCCATAACTAAAGAGACGCAATTGAATGAAATCAAATATAATTATAATTATATAATGTGTGAGAAAAAATCACGCAGCAAAACAATTGGTGACGTGAAAGGTTGATTATGTTTTATTGCTCACAACTTCGATTGCGTGAAAAATATAAAGGAAAATCATTTTATTACTATAAGTAAATATAATATAATATAGTAAATTTCAAAATATGTTTAGTGCTGCCGTGCACTTCCTAAGGAATATACATACAAAATTTCGACTGTGTGTTGTCTATCAGTCACTCGCGTAGTAACGGAAGAGTTTTATAAACTAAAACTCGATAAAATATCAGTCAGTGTGCAGATTTGGGGCATTTATAAAGTTGTAGATTATAAAGATGTAGGCGATGGCCTGGATATGGAGAAAATGCTATTTTTATAACATGTTTAGTTATTATGGTTAGAAAAAAAAATAAATGTTTAAATTTAAAGGAGTACCAAGGTTACAGTGATAGCTGTTTTAAATAATATATATAATAAAAATTCACATTAATTCACTACTTACTAAACTTAATAAAACAAGTTAACGTATTTATAATCACATAGAAATATTTACTTAGGCAGAGGAAATCTAGTGTTACGTCGCTCCATTCCTCATTTTCCGCTAATTTTTTTGAGTATTTCCTGAGTGACGGAACTTAATGCCAGGCGTTTGCCTTAGTGCCAGAGCAAAGAAATGAAAAAATATATATATAAATAATAATGCCTTCCTTCAACCGTCATTTCAACCTACCACCATGGCGTTTCAGTTACACCCTTCTGCCACTGCGCCACGACGAACTCATATTATATAAATATTATTTTCCATATCTACGGTGGGCAGTAAAAGTTTATAATAATTTTGTGGTTTTAGCGTAAAACAAGGGCAAACAAGTACACCAGTATCGGAACTACTAGCGCAGGAAATATACATAGTTAGTGAACTTCCATTAGCGACATTCATTCTGTTACTCTACTAAATATTTTCTCTTATTTTAAATGATTCTATATAACTTTATTTTAGTTGTTGTTTCTGCATGAGTTGGTAAACTCTAAAAGCTATTTAGACATAAATTTGTTAAATATTAAATATTCTTAAATAAAATCAGCTTCACGCTGTATCCCGCACACTGCAGGGTAGGCAGAGGGAACCTAGTGTTAAGACACTCCGTTCCCCACTTTCCTCTGAATTCTTGATTCATTGCGTGTTGCAAACGGCACGGAACTCAACGCCGCGCTTTGCCTCAATTTACCAGAGCGAAGAAATAGAAATATAAATTTAGATAAATATTTCATTTCGAGTGTGGATTGAATCCACAACCAGTCGATTTTACAGTGGCACTTTGTCCCCTGCGCCACGACTAGCCTCAAATTCGTATGAATCCGTATATACCAACTTATAATATTTACAAAATTATGTATAGAGACCGTCGTGGCGCACGGGCAAAAGCGTGTGATTGTAAGCTTGACGGTTGTGAGTTCGTATTCGGGGGAATGATTATTAGTCATTAGTATCTTCGCTCTGGTACCAAGACAAAAAAGCGCAGCGTTGAGTTGAACAGAGAACTCAACACCCTTATATGTCTTCCTTTCTTTTATCGATTAAGTCGAGAACGATGCATTACTTAATATTTAACTTGGCTCTCATTTCACATTTATGTTTTTGTTGGGATTAAAATATATCAATATACATATTAACTTATATTGTACTGAAAGAAAGGAAAAGAAGTAAGAATAATTACTACTAAACAATTGTTTGTTTATTGTTTCTTTAAGTGTTAGAAGAAAAATATAGAAAAATATTGAAATCGAAATCAAAAAATATGTTTTTGTATGTGATTTATTTTCTTTGTTGGATTATAATTCCGCGGAAAACGTATTTTCTTACCTCAGTGTGGAAAAACACAACAAAAAAAATGTTAAAAATAATATTGATATTTTAAATTTATCCTAGTGTATATCATACATACAATATGTAAATCACTGTCAACAAAATATCCCATATAACCTATAAAAATTGTTTTCAATAGAGAAACAGAAATAGCCTGACGGCTAATCGTAACAGTCACACCGGAAACGCAAATCCAGCGTAGCATAACAACTCTGTATTGCACTCGTGACATGTATGTAAATGTTCTTCCGAATAAAATTTGATACTAAATTTAGATATTTTTCGATAGACAATATATATTACTTAAATTAGGTATTCTCTATCGGGCTTATTTAACATAATTTAAATAAATCATCTTCACAGCGTGAAGCTTCCCGCACACATCAGGGTAGGCAGAGGGAATCTAGTGTTAAAACACTCCGTTCTCCACTATCCGCCGAATTTTGAAGGCGTTTCGAGTGAGTTGAGTTGAGTAGCGGAACTCAACACCGCTCTTTTGCTTCGTCATCAGAGCGAAGAAATGGAAGTATTAATTTAAATAAATATTTCATTTCGTTGAGTGGGGATCGAACTCACAACCGTCGCGTCGTCGTCGTCGTACAGTCACACCCTTGTGCCCTTGAGCCACCACGGCAACATAAAATATTATTTGTAATTTCAAATTAACATATTTTTTGGTTTAGTGTAGGAGTCGAACCTACGACTTCTTATTTAGTTATCATTACCACGAATACTATAAAATAGTAAATCCACGAATCTATTATATCGTACAATTTTATTAAATGACGATGCTATATTTTTAAGTAAAAAATAAATAGGAGGATCTCCCGTAAATATAACAAAAGCATTCACTTGTATAACATTTGCTTTATTATTCCATAGTATTTTTTGAAATAGATTTATGATAACCTCCATTTCGCGGGTGGCTGATTTCTTTCCGATTTGCTCCGGAAGTTTGTACAGGAGGGCTGGAACTGTGATTCACTGAAAGGACCCAAACTGATAAGGCCTCGCGATATTATTTCGAGTTACACGTTATACTTACCAAGGACATAGTAAATTTTGGGCGGAAACCTTTTGTTTTGTACTCAAATATAAAGGAATGTGGTATTTACTTGTATTTAAATGTTTTTTACTGTTTTTCTTTTCTCTTTTATTTTCAGCTTCACGCTGTTTACCGCATGAGGTAGGATAAGGGAGAGCATGAACCTGATTATTTTATAGTATGGCTATGGGCTTATTGTTTAATACTTAGTCAAAACTTATAAATAATGATAACTGATAACTTAAAAAACTTGTAAATATAATATTTGAACGTAGCGTGGTTGGAACCCGCGCTTCCGGGTTTTCAAACTGTTCAAGAGACACGGGTTCAAATACTGCTGCGTTACGCCAAAACAGATTTGAACCCATATTCATTGTATACTGTCATTTATTATAATATACTGTCGGATATTTCGAATTTGTGTTGAAAAACAAATATATAGGCAAAACACAATAACAAGACGACCTCAAATATTATTAAACACGATTTATCACAAGAATTTAAACTGTAACACAAAATATACAACGGTAATTAAAAGTTATTGCTCCCTAATAACCGTGATTAGCTTGCCGCCGAGACTTTCAAAACGATGTTAGCAACATGACAATGCTATTTTAACCATCATTAGTGTATTAAATCGACAAATAATGACGTAAACGTGATAGTAAAATAAAAATAAGTTTTGAATATTATTTTCTTTCATCCCTTTGCAAAAAATAAGTAACCACTTTTAACTATTAATCGATATAGTTTTCAATAAAATAATAGAGTTTTATAGAGCTGTAAATAAATTGTTGTAAAATATTTTAGCTAGTGTGTAGCGTGAACTTAAAAGTTTTGTTACTTTCACGCTTGACAAAGCTACGTAGCACGTTTTCGCACTGCTATATGCGGGATAAAGCGTGAATCTCAAAAATGATACATTTGGCAAGCAAAAAACACAGTAGTACGCTTACAGAAACGCGACGAATGTGGGTTCGATTCCCACTCGAGCAATGTGTTTCAATGCGAACGAGTGTCTTAAAACTTGGTTCATAGGTTCTCTCTGTCTACCTGCTATGTGCGTGAAACTAAAAAAACAAAAATAGATCGAGAACTATAAAAAATACATACAATACACATGTATCCCTCCATCTCACTGACAATAGCTATCAGCATAGAGTCGTCAAGGAAACTTTCCTGTCCCGAAGATCGATGACATCGTAAAAACTATTTGGACGGTACACTTGATTAGGACAAAATCCTCCTTTCCAACCGCGTCCAATCGAGCGTAATAAATGACTGTTTCTATTTCTGTACTTCAAGGAAAGCAGTGAATAATTTAGCTTTAGTATTGTCATCAAACAGGTTAGAAATTATATGGTTGTTACCCAGATTAGTAGTTACGTATGTTCAAAGCGCAGTAGAACATGGTTTATGGGTTCGATTTACCTTCGGAGAGAGAGATGGTCTCGCAGTCTAAAATATGGCGTTGAGTTGTTGTTGATAGTTTAATGCCTCAATTAAAGCGGAGAGTAGAGAAGATCAGGTTTCTCTGCCTACCCAGTTATGGCGCCTTTATGTGCATACTGGAGTACTATATTTCCATCTTTGAAAGTCGATATAAAGAACCTTCCTTGTTTTCATTGATGATAGTGATGTATGTTATCTATTATTTTATAGAGATAGAAGACTAATAAATATTTGTAATTCATCAGTAAATTTAATAAAAATCCAAACACTGTCTCTACATACATATACTTTTTGAAGTCACTGGACTGGACTATATTTATAATTCTTGTAGAATATTTTCAATAGGTTATAAAAATAAAGTTTTCAAAGAAAATAATTCCATAAATATCATAACATTTCTGTTCAAAAGAACCCTTGTTCCGAAACATTAATACAGACTTTGTAAAACCCCAAAATATGACAAGGTATTAAATCACTGCGGTAAACTTAAGCGACATCCATACAAAGTTCACGTAGCCTCACAAGTTTACAATGTAATTTTAGTTACCTGTCAAACTTACTTCGGTTCAGTGACAGTTTGACAGTTCCAGTCTGAGGAATAGTCTTGGTTGGAATAAAAAGATGTAGGTAGGTGCTTGCTTTGTGGTGTTAATATGTTACAAATTATAGGTAATGTTCGTTCATTTCAGTTGATTGTGATGGACAAAAAAGATACAACTGATCCAGAGTTAATACAGTTCATGGCTTCTTGCTGCGCTATGTAGTAACTACATGTATAAAGATATAAAACACTCCGTTCTCCACTTTTCGGTTGTGAGTTTAATCCCCATTTGAGGGGATTTATTATTATTAATGTGTGCTACGAATTATTACGTATGTGTGCATAGAATTGATTTGATTTGATGACGTCTTGATAGGGGAAATCTATGTCGAGTTAATCCCCCGATCCTCTGGTGGAAATCGAACCCACAATCAGGCACAGAACACTTGTGTCACCATTCACATTATTGTGGGTTCAAATCAACCATAAATGTTATTTAAATGACTGAAGTGGAGGATTGCCGGAAACCTAACTAAAGAAAAAACATTACATAAATAACAAATAATTAATAAAATATAAAAAAGTACCCTGCTTCAGATTTGAACATATTAACACATAAAATTTTTACTCCGGTACTTTTCTAAAAACTCCTAGTATTATCTATAATAATAGACAAAACAAAACGAAATACAGAATCGTTTATGTGAGAGATATGGTTAGCAATTTCACAGCAACAATAAACATATCGAGTGAGATTGACTTTGTACTTTTATTAGAGCTATTTTTTTTATTACCAACATTCAATGAGGTAATATTTGCTGGACTCGCCTCCGATCAATTCTGATTAACTCGGACATGGGAAGTGGAATGATGTAACAGAGAATTTATATTCATACAATAAATGCGGAAATTTAGTATATTTTGTTAATTTTCATACATATATTTTGCTTATAGTTTACGTAACTTAATAAAAAATAAATTCAACCCACTACATGTATGAAACTTTTTAATGGAAAAATTAAAGCAATGAAAAATTTTAAAGAAAATTTATGCTTGTTTTAACATAACAAAAGTATATCTATATGTAATATACACATTGAATAAAAAATCCCGAATAAATATCCATTTAAAAATGTACAAGGCTAGTCTAAAGGTAATTTAACAATATAAACAAATATTTGGTTTCATTATTAAATATGTACCTTGCATAAAAATAAATAATAAATCATCTTCACGCTGTATCCCGCAGACAACAGAGTAGGCAGAGGAAACTTAGTGTTAAGACACTCCGTTCCCCACTTTTTGCTGAATTCTGGAAGAAATGCGTGGCGGATTTTTTTTCATTTCCTCGAGTAGGCATCGAACCCACAACCAGTCGCGTTTATAGTCACACTTACCTCCGACGCTTGGCCTGGCCGATGACTGGCCTCGTGCATACATGGAAGTAATATTTCGTAGACTTAAAGCGAAAAGACCATAACCTAGTGTTAACACAGTTCTTTTTTTTCTGAGTATAAATTAAACTCACAATCGTCGCGCTTACAGTAAGACCCTGTGACGCTGTGCCATGACAGTTTCAATCGAAGATAAATTATTTTTTTACATAAAAATTGAACCCAGAAATACTTCGTTAAGAAAGATTTATTAATATTTTCATTAAAATTTTTGCGTTTGTTAAACCTAGTTGAGTCTGACTGGATTTTTATGAGCTTATAATGAATACTATCAAAATACTTTTAAATTAAACAGCCCAAATTAACCGCTTAAGCGGGAAAGCCAAACAATAACCACATTTTAAATTTGTTATTGTATTAACTTAATTAACAAAATTTGCATTTAAAATGTATTTTAACAATATAGCAATATATATAGCAGAGCAGTCGTGGTGTAGGGGCACAAGCGTGCCACTAAACGCCACAGGTTGTAGATTCGATTTCCATTCAAAGAAATGAAATATTTAATATTTTCATTTTCTCGCTCTTTTAACGTAGGTAAAGCGCGGGGTTGAGTTCCGCCACTCACGATTCGGCGGGATGTGGGGCTTTGTGGAAGTGACGGAAGTGTCTTTATGGCAATTTGAACGTAGTAGCGCGAAACACTCACGAATGATCTTACTATATGCTATACATGCTATACAAGTTCGTTATTCATTATATTCTCGATATATCGAGTAATGTATCAATCTGTATAATACACATATCATGTACATATAAATAAAATTGAAGTGTAGGTATGTCTGTGTAGAAAATGGTTATTTTTTATATCTGTTTTTTTCGTCCGGGCTATTCTCCTTAACAGCTGAATCGATTTTTATCACTAAAATATAGAAGGGGTCGGTGAGCAACATTTAGGGCTACTTTTTATCGCAATATTCCCACAATATCGGGACTTACATTGAAAAAAATGATCGTACCTATTGCCTAACTAGATTAATATGTAATGACGAAATATTTTGAGCCGCTAGTATGTGTATATAAAACACTTCAGCTATTGAATAAGTGACATAAAATGCACAGACAAAAAACTAAGTGACGTAAAATTCAGAAATTTGACATAAAGGTTCCTTAGAGAATATAAATGAGCAATAAAAGAGGATATCGCGAAACTCCTACGGGATCAGTAAAAGATAGGATTTTATAAAGGAATTCGTTTTACGTAAGCAAACTTAGGGGCAGCCACTAGTTTTATATAAATAAATTGTTGCTTTGATGGTAGAGAGATTTATATTCACATATCACAAGTTTCAAGACAATAAATAACGTGGAAACGGGTAAATTAAAAATATAATTTAAGTCTATAATATCTAATCCACAGGATTTTTAGTGAAATTATATTTTAATCCCTTAAGTGATATATGAACCCAGAATTATCTCTTCTTTATTAAGATACGTGCTGCACAAGTATGTATGTCAATAGGTGCTTTATTAGTTTATAGTGTCACGCTGTATCCCGCACACAGAAAAATAGGCGCAGAGAACGTAGTATTACCGCCGAATTCTGGAAACATTGCATGTTAAGTGGCGGAACACAACGCCGCGCTTTGCCTCGACACCAGAGCGAAGAAATTAAAATATTAAATATTTCATTTCCTTGAGTGGCAATCGAAGCCACAACCATTCACGTTTACAGTCACACTTTGTGCCCCTTCGTCACGATTGCTCCCAATAATTCATTTTTAAATTTCAAAATAACATCGGTCTACAAATATGATTCTTAATATATTGTAGCACCGTTTGAATAAAAAACGGTTTCAGTCTAACAGTATTAAAAACGTGATAACTTGTATACTCACGTAATAACGCCGATGTACTTTATTGAAAAAGCACAAAGAAACACGTTTCGCCTTCACATATATACGATTTGGAGAGATAATGATCTGTATCATTTTTTGGCAACGCTATTTTATTTCGCTGTAGAATAATTTTAAGGATTTCTTGAATATTATATAGAAATGAATCATGAGTTCTAGTTTAAGAGGGTTAAGCAATATGAGTTCTAGTTTAAGAGGGTTCGGGTTGTGGGTTCGATTCTCACTCGGGGAAATAATTATTTTAATTTCTCGTTATCCATCAATCGACATGGAATGTCTCAAAAATTCGGTGCAAAGTGGGGAAAGGAGTATTAGGCCCTAGCATTAGGTCCCTGCCAGGTAGACAAAGGGAACCTGTTCACGCTGCTTCACGAGCTTCACGCTGTATCCTGCATGTAGCATGTATGCTACATACAGGATACAGCGTGAAGCTGGAATAAAAAAAGGACAAAAGTAACTATTTATACTCCGATTGTACCTTGTCTTACACAAATGCGTGTTAATTGTTTTGTTTTGTATCCATTGATTGAATATATTTATCAAGGACAATTTGGTGCCGCGTCGTGAACCGAGGCGTATTTAATTTATGATGATTGTATGTTGAAATTCTACTTGGTGATGTATTTATATAAGTATCGTATGTAGGCAGTTGTGTAAAGGCCGTCGTAGCGCAACGGCACATCGTCTGACTTTAATCGCGATGGTTGTGATTTCGATGAGCACTCGTGGGAATCAATTATTTTCATTTTCTCTTACGACTTTTTTTTGTCAAAATCAGAGAGTGAACAAGCGAAGTGAAGCGAGCAGGAGGAAATACACCGTACTTACAATTTAAATTATACAGCGATTTATTAGTTTAATTTACTATTGTTTTTGTGTTAATCTACTCTGTTTATATATAGCGGAAGAGCGAAAAAGAAAATTTCTCTCTTCATTTCCTAAAATACAAGCTTTCCGTTCGGGGCCTAGACCTAGATATAAAATCCAGAATATGTGAACCTCAGAGATTCGAAACAAAATATTGAAGTTCTTGTAAAAGTTTTTAGAAGATTACCCCTGAGATAACATGGGAGGCAAATTTTAATAATATGTAACCCGGAAGTAGGTATATTATAATGAAGGTTATGCAACTGTAAATTTATTACTTTATGCACGTTGTTATCTAGCAACTGAAAATGTAGACGATTTAAAAGTATATCTATAGATGTTGATAAAAAAAAATAATTAGAATAAATTATTTGAAATTAAAAATGATGGAAAAAGAATAAAGAAAGACACTTCTCTTAATTGCTAACATTTTGAAAAGAGAAAAAAAGATGTCAGATAAAGAAGAGACCATAGTGGCGCAGACGCACAGTGTAAAGAAAACGCGAAGGTAGTGGGTTGGATTCCTACTCGGGGGCATTAATTATTTTCATTTCCTCACACTGCGCTGATACTTAGACAAAACGTGGCATTGAGCTCAAAAGTGATGAGGTGCGCGGGGAATGGAGTGTCTCAACACTAAGGTCTCTATTTCCTGCTTTATCCGAGATATAGCGTGAGGCTAAAATAAAACATCATAAAAATAATTATAGAGCCTAGCAACAACTAAGTAAATACTTTTTCATTATAAAATTACTATAGATATCTAATCTGTAAATACTGACCTCTCGAACTTTGGCGTCCTCGAAGATTTGATTTTCCTCTCTGACGCATTTCATTTCGTCTCTAATGTGCTCGTAACCGAATTTCTCTCACAAATTGCTTGTAAAATTAAATGGTTATTACCTTAGTGTGAAATAGATTTTCTTATTAAATTTGAAATTTTTTCGTTTGGAAGGACATTTTATTTAAAAATTTCAGTTCTATAGATTCTATAATAGATAAGTGTGATGAGATACCTTGTTATCATCATCTTTATCATCAGCCTGTTCCACGACGCCTATATATATAGGCTTCTCTGATACTATGCCAGTGAAGTCAATCTTCAACTCTCTGCCAAGCCTTGCTAGCGACTTTAATTATGTCATCACGCCTTTATTGGGCCGTCCTCCAATTTACCTTGCCAAAACACGATCTGTGATATTGTAGTCATATTTATACTCTTTTCTTTGAAAAATTATAAAAAAAATAATGCTTACTATACAATTATCGAATTTTGTCGTATTTTGTGTAGGCCACAAAGAAAAACCTACTTGGACTTTTAAACGGTACGTCGCGTCGTTCAAGAAAACATAATATATACTATTATATTCTAATTATTAAAAAAAAACTCAGAAGCAAATTCTAATAAATTTCGTTAAATTTTATCGATATAATCATCGCTTATATTGATAAAATTTTAATGAAATTATATATGAATAGTTGGTATGCTACAATATTGACGTTTGAACGTATTATTATAACGTTGAGGTACAAATTAACTAAATTTCATATAATATTACTAAAATATTTTCAATATTGATAGTCAATATTATCTCATAAACAAGATATTAATTTCTAGACAGAAATAAATTAATTTAGTCATCTAAACATTTACTTTGATATGTGTAATAATCTGCTGTGTACTTAGAAATATATGTCAATATACAATTACATAGATACGTTTAATTTTGATCGTAATTAAAATAAGGCCATGGTAGTTATATTGGAAACATTTGAATGCGAGAGCGATGGTTGTGTGTTCGATTTCTATTCGTGGAAAAAAATATTTTCATTTGTGTACCAACGTATGCGCGTTTCTATAGGCAGAAATTCTATTGATTGGTGTTTTTGCATTTGTTATCGATTAGAACTTATGTAGAGAATTGAATTTTCTTTTCATATTTTTATATGAGAAATATTTTTAAATGCATGATAGAACCGGAAGTTGACCGAAACGCTGGTATACATCCCGATATTGTTTCTCATATAATAATATTTTAGCAGACTGAGATCGAACCAAGAACCAACTGCGACAATAAATAACATTATAGTGAATTAATTATTATAAAGAATTAACATATAGTGAATTCCCCTTAAATGTGTACATCTTATTCAAGACACTACCCACGCTACAAGCTCCTCTAATTGGTGAGACATTGAAAATTGTGTTAATGCAAATGAATATCTGTTTCCAGTAAGGGATACGTACTCGTAAGTTAAATTAATTTTACGAAAACTATGAGATACATCAAAATTAAATCAGTTTCACGCTGTATCCCGCACACAGCAGGGTAGGCAGAGGGAACCTAGTGTTAAGACACTCCGTTCCCCACTGTCCGCTGAATTCTGGAGGCATTGCGTGCTGAGCGGCGGAACTCAACGCCGCGTTTTGCCTCGACACCAGAGCGAAGAAATGAAAATATAAATGTAAATAAATATTTCACTTCCTCGAGTGGGGATCGTCAATTTTACAGTCACATTTTTTGCTTCTGCGCCTCTACTATGAGAGAACAGATACTATGAGATGAACATAATTATTATATTATACGATTTTGTTGTAAATATTTTTTTATACAACGAGATTAATTTTTTTACCTGACTGTAAATACGAAAGTAAGTTCGATGCTCGCTCAGAGCAATTAATTATTTTCATATCTTTGCTTTGGTAACAAGATAGAACATGGTGTTTTGATCCACCACTCAACACACCTTTCTCGAAAATTGGGAGGAAGGTGGCTAACGAAATGTCTTAACACCAGGCTTTGCTCTGCTATATGCGGAATATGTGAAACTATAGAAAATAGAATATATATAATAGAATTTAGGCCAGTAGTGGCGCAGGGGCACAAAGTGTGACTGCAAAACTGACTGGTTGTGGGTTCGATCCCGACTCGAGGAGATGAAATATCTACTTAAATTTATATTTCCATTTCTTCGCTCTGGTGTCGAGGTTAAGCGCGGCGTTGAGTTCTGCCACTCAACACGCAATGCCTCCAGAATTCGGCAGAAGGTGGGGAACGGAGTGTCTTAACACTAGGTTCCCTCTCCCTAGCCTGCAGTGAAGTTGATTTATTTTATTTATAGAAAATATTTTTACACTTACTGTACAACTAAAATTGACTTTACAATACTTTAACTTATGTTAATTTCATTCAACTTCTATGACGTCTTATTATATAAAAAAAAACTTTGTGTTGCTATTTTACAATGTAATATGTACTATTAATAGAAAGTAATCTCTAGAAGGTCTCAAACACTTAGTATGGATAAGTCTGTTACGATAACGTTGTGTAATGCACAGTTATATTGTTCAGCAATAAAATTACTAAGACTGTACAAGCGATCGTTGTGGGTTCGTAACTCAATTGGGGGAATGAATGCTTTTATATTCTTGCTTTGGTAAAAAGAAAACACGGCGTCGATTTCCGTCACTCAACACGCTATGATTTGAAAATTGGGTGGCACGATGGTTACATACCCTCTGTCCACCGTTCTATATGCGGGATACAGCGTTAAACAAAAAATAAATAAAAATAAACTAATTAAATCAAAGACTTAAAAATACACGCTGATGACAACTAACTCCTAAGTTCAGCAAAACACTGAGAAAGTTCCTTCAGTGCATTTTGCTATAATTTATCACTCTTATGTAGAGACGCGACGCCGCTTTAATATGTCGCTGTTTCAGCAGTATTTTGTTAATAAATTTGACTTGTAGTCTTGAAGACGTAATATTTAATGACATTTTTTGTGGTTTTGGTAGATACTTTAATTCTGAAAGAAAATGGAGTGTCAAACACTCTCTCTGCTACCCTGTTACATAAACGATTACGTGTAAACTATATATTATACTTTTTTTTATATTTCACTACATTCTAAGATTTTCGTCCTCAAAGTTCTACTGCTGTCTTTATTTTTATAATACTAATATTTTCCTTAAGGTGATCAGAAAAGGTATGCATTATCTCTAAAACACAGGGAGAGACAGNTTTTTTGTACGTTTTCTAAATAAGTATTTTTCTTTCCTAAGTGTGGAATAACACTTTAAAAAAAATGTTTAAAAGCAAATAATCTTCTATCATTAGGTACGATAGGCGTAAGAGGCCGACGCATCTATCCATTCATTGTTACTTGTAATTAAACAGCTATTTTACAGACAATCAGTTTATTATTGTAATGTTGAGCCCTGCGTATTTTCTCATCCAATAATATAAGCAAAATTAAGCACATTTAACATTACATAAATTAAAATTTTTCAATATACAATTTGATTAAAATATAATAAAACACTAACATCATATCACTTTAAGTTTCATGTGAGAAACAATTTCTTTTGGCACGATAAATACTTCGCATAAATAACATTAGAATAGTTCATTAGGTATTCATTAAGCTAAGTAGCTTCTCCTTTGAACTTTTATAAATATTTATAGCTATTAAAAGGGCTTTCCTATCAAAAATATAAATATAAATATTTTTTCTACTTACGGATGACAATGACCAACAGATACAGTAACGATTCCTCCAAAAAGGTCAAGATATCTTCTACCTTCATGGTCAAAGAGCCATTGAATATGACCCTGGTGGAGAACCACTGGGCGTTTGTATAGATCGAATACCGCTGGTGGAATATTGACTGATTTTATTTCATTTGTTTTTTGTACGGAGGGTCCCTTAAATATATAAGATAAAGCTCTATGTTAATATTTTACATATAAATTGTACGTCCAAGGATGAATTCGTAAAAAATATTTAACAAATATATATCTTCTTACATATTCTACGGGGAGTGTGAACACCACTTTAAATGACACCATAATTTTAACTACTCCATAAAAGCCTAATACAATTTTTTTTTCCCAAAAATGAAAAAAATATTTTTTCAAACAAAATAAACAATAAAATTGGTGTTTTAAAATAAAATGCCATTTGTCAAGAACGACGCACGCACACATAAACCTACCAAAGGGAAACCGCCGCATACGTCTCATTCCGAAATCGAGTCGTAGATATTAGCGACAAAGTTCAAAGTTAATTAACCTTTAGTAGTATTATTGTAGTAGATGCGTTTACGTTATTCGCATCTTTGCGTAACTACGTCACACGAAATACTGGTATGGATGAACATCGTAAAAAGAAAAATAATCCTACGTCTAAACTCTTGAGTTATCTTGATTAATTTCTTTAGGTATGGGTTTGAAATATTTTACCCTATATGCTATTTCCGTAAAAGGAGCGCTGCCTCTTCTTTCCTGTATAAGTCATCGCGATTAACAAGTCACGTTTTAATTCTTAACGAAACTCAACGCCACTCGCACTTTGCCTCGTTACCGAAGATAGGAAATGAAAATAATTTATTTCCGTGAATGAAAACCGAACTCAAAATCATCGTACTTACAGACACACGCGTATACCACTACGCTACGACAGCCTCAAAAAATATTTATGTCATAAATATTTTACTCACGGAATAATCTTTAGGTGTGAAATTGCATTTTGGTAATGCGGCAGAATAACTCCGTCTGAGCACATTAAAGTAGAATCTTGGTACTGAAATAAAAATATAATCATTTTTTTTCACCAAAATATACTTATATATCTTTTTAAAAATATTAGTTGTTTCATTAAAAAGAGACACTATTAAATATAGCTAGAAATATTAAAGAAATGTAAAACCTTGCTTTGCCATTGCCGTATATAATGTAAATACGGTAGGTACTAAAGCTAAACGAACTTGAATAAACCTAATATGAATAATAATAAATCGTGACCGTTGACTTTTGACTATGTTAATAATTGTGAAAGATATTAGGACATATACACATCAAATAATTTCGGGTTTGTACAATGAAGTATTAAAAATTAACTGGTCATTGAAGCCCAGTCTGACTTTATAGTAGATACGGTGGTTGTAGAATCGATTCCTATGTGGAAAATGATATTATCATTTTTATTTTTTATTATTTTTGTATTTACTACTTAACATTACCTAATTGCAATAGCTGGTTACTTAACTACTTACGTAGTTTAGTTAGTATAATTTTATTATATAGTGCCTTTATTTTTTTTTTATTCATATTTACGCACAAGTGATAATTGTAATTTTTAACAAAAAAAAACCGTCTTCAACCGGACGTAGAGAACTTAGTGAATTATCACTAATAGACAGAGAGAGTGCCTGGCTTTAAGAAAGTCTCGTCTTTTTTCCGCCAAAAGCTGGAGGCATTGCATGTTGAGTAGTGGAATTCGACGCCACGTTTTGCCGCGACACCAGAGCGAATAAATGAAAATATTAAATTTTTTTATTTCCTCGAGTGGGAAATGAACCCACAACCTGTAGTGTTTATAGTCGCACGCTTGTGCCCTAGTCTTTCTGTTATATTTATACATTAAAATATAAAACACCTAAAGTATGAGAACTCATATTCTTCTATATGTGTGCTTGTAATCACAACTTAATTTTTTTTATATCACACTGTCACGTGTTTATTTATTGATAACAATGATTGTGTATTATACCAAAAAAATAGTTTGACAAATATCTTATCACTTTACACAACTCTTACGTAACATTATTTCCAAGAATTTATGAATGTTGTGAAAGAAGACAAATTTTGTGATTTTTTATTCGAAATACGTATTTTAAAACAACACTTAAATAATGCATTTGAAAATAAATTCATTTATTTTTAACATTGTTAAAGTCTTTATCAATACTTAGGAAAGAAAAATACTTATTTAGTAAAAAAACGTAAAACGTATGAAAATTTTAACGGAGCAGAACTCGAACCCGCGGCTTCTTGAAACCGACCAGGCGCTCTGACCAGTAAGCCATATGTTGAACGTATTTTCATACTTTTTCCAAATAAGTATGAAAATACGTTCAATGTATGGCTTACTGGTCAGAGCGCCTGGCCGGTTTCCAGGAGGCGCAGGTTCGAGTCCTGTTACGTTAAATTTTTTATACGTTTTCTAAATAAATCTATGTTGTAAGTAAATAAGTAATTTGTATCAAACCGTATAATAAGTAATAACATGATAGTAAAAGATTTAATAAAAAAAATATCTCTAAAGATTTCAAACTATTAGGATTTCTGAGCACTTCTGAAATTCTTATGTTTTTTTTAAGCTTTGCTCTGTATCCCGCACACTGCACGGTATGCATGCGGTATGCCTAGTGTTAAGAGATGCCGCTCTCCATTTTCCATCGATTTCTTGAGGCATTACGTGTTGAGTGGCGGAACCGCGCTCTGCCTCGACACCAGAAAGATTAAATGAAAATATAAAATATTTCACTTCCAAGTAGGAATCCAACCCACAACCTGTCGCGTTAACAGTCGTACCCTTGCGCGCCTGCGCCACTACGACGGGTTATGATTTAATTGATAAAAATAAAAATTATAAGGTGTTTAAACAATTTTGTTCTTATACGAGTACACGACTTACCCTCTTGAGGTTTATATACAACGCCGTAAAATTTTCCACCCAAAGTCATGTTTTCGTAATGCGTTTTTAATGTTCTCATGTTTCTATAAATCACCATGGCTACCCCTGGCCCAGATTGCTTTAATGGCTTATTAAATTAGTTTATAAAACTCTCCGTCATGATGTATTTCCTTATTTTATAATAACTCATACATACGTCGACGATCTTAGAAATGTGTACAACTCATTAGCATTGAATTTTACGTGAGGACAGTCGAGGCGCAGTGTCTCAAGTGTTTGATTGCTTGTAGGTTCGATCCCAACTCGAGGAACGCGAACGAAACGAGGAAATTAAATGTTTATTTAAATTTATATTTTTATTTCTTCGCTCTGGTGTCGAGTTCCGCTACTTAAGACGCAATGCCTCTAGAATTCGACGAAAGCGGAGAGCAGAGTGTTCTAACAGCGGCGTTGAGTTCTGCCACTCAACACGCAATGCCTCTAACACTAGGTTCACTCTGCCTACCCTGTTATGTACGGGATACAGCGTGAGGCTGAATAATTTATTTTAATTAAAAAAAAATAGAGTGATATGGCAGTACTATTTGGTAATACAGTTATATTAGCATGAAACCAAAGCAGACCATACTACCAATGTATATGGCGGAAGAAATGTTACGGTTGAATGCCCAAGTGGTTCGTGCCGCTTGATTAAGATCTTGAGGGTATCAATATTAGCTTTAGGTCGGTATTACTAGCTAAAATAACCAGCCCACGAATCTCCTATACGCATTTTTAATGTTAAAAAAAGAATATATCCAGTTTTTTTTATATTATATAAATATATACCGTGCCAGTCATCAACTCTTTAAGTGAATTGCTTTTATATTTTATCTCAGATATTAATAATAATACGAAAATTTTAAGGCCAGTCGTGGCGCAGGGACACAGAATGCCACTGTAAATGTGATAGGTTGTGGGTTCGATTCCCACTCAAAAGAAATAAAATATTTGATATTTTCATTTTATTCACTCTGATGTCAAGGCCAAACTTCCAGAATCCAGCGGAAAATAGGGAACGCTGTGTCTTAAGACCAGATTCCTTTGCCTATCCTGCTGTGTTCAGGTTACAGTGTGACGTTAATAAAAAGGTTTTGAAGTATAATTATGAAAAAAATTATAAAATATTTTTTAAGTTGCAGTACATATTTTTCGTGATATATAAATTTGATATAATGCCTTCCTATAAATACGTTATAATATTCAAATTGCATAAAATACACATAAGCCAGAAATGCATATTGTACTCAACTAAAACAGAAAAACAAATGTGTATTCATCTATATATTTTTTAATAATTAAAAAAAAATGCACACTTTCCGCATGCGCATGCGTGTTGAGTAGCGGAAAAAGCCAAACCAAAAGCCAGACACTTAAATGGAGAACCAGAGAGAGGAACGGAAAATATTATAATATTTCATACTCCTAAATAGAAATTGAACCCAGAACCGTTGCGTTTACAATAACACAAGTAAGTGTACAAGTTATTATGGAACATTAACCTTTCTAGTCGTCGGAGGTCAGTCGTGGCGCAGCGGCACAAGGTGTGACTGTAAAACCGACTGGTTGTGGGTTCGATCCCCACTCGGGGAAATGAAATATTTACTTAAATTTATATTTTCATTTCTTCGCTCTGGTTTCGAGGTTAAGCGCGGCGTTGAGTTCTGCCACTCAACACGCAATGCCTCCAGAATTCGGCAGAAAGTGGGGAACGGAGTGTCTTAACACTAGGTTCCCTCTGCCTACCCTGCTATGTGCGGGATACAGCATGAAGCTGATTTTTTTTTTATTAACCTTTCTAATGAAAAGTGAGTGAGGACCAAAAAAAAATACACCACCAGCATGACACATTTTAGCAATAAACGTCTTACGTGAAACATCAATATTCTCAAACCCGCTCCTATAAACTTTCGCAGCATTGAGAGATTTATATCAAAAGTATTGCCAAGTGCCAGCTACTAAGAAGCGATCGTTTTAAAATATGGAAGAAAGTTGAATGGTTCGGAGACAGTTTTCAGGCTTGCAAAGAAAGACACAACTTCGAAATTAAATCACGTATACTGTTTAAAAGTTAAGCGCTTATGTTCCTGCGGTTACTTCTTATATTATATGTATGTAGAAGCCGTCGTGGCGCAGGGGCACAACGGTGTGATTGTAACGCGACGGTTGTGGGTGGGTGGATTCGACGGAAAGAATTATTATTTCTTAATATTTTCATTTCTTTGCTCTGGCACCAAGGCGAAAACCCCGGCGTTGACAACAACTTAACGCGCCAATGCCTTAAATAAATCGGCGAAAAGTGGGGAACGGAGTGTCTTAACACTAGATTCCCTCTGCCTACTCTGCTTTATGTGGGATACAGCGTGTAGCTGATTTAATCACTAACTAGAGTGACTAATAACACAAAGTTATCTATATCAACTGTTTACAATAATAAATCATAATTCGTCTTTTTCTTTACCTATAATTTCGACAATTACTTAAAACAATACTGTACCTATAGGCATAGCATTAAAAATCGATTTTAACAGAAATGAAGCGTATTACAGATCCATATCAAAAAATATTAATATATAAAGTGACATTTAAAAAGCATTCATTTTAAAAATATGAAAGAAACTCAAATAGCTTGAAGATAGTTTTTGGGCACACAACGAGATACAACTTCAAAATTGAATCACGTATACGGTTTAAAAGTTAAGCGGTTACGTTTCTCGTTCCAAACACTTTTTTTATGTAGCACTGGTACGTGATTTCTATGCGCTTTATATATCTTTCTCAAGTTATTTTCACTCTAATAAAACAGCTGAATAGAGTTTTGCCATATAATAACCGCCTATATTTTTTAAATTTCAGCCTATTTCCCGCATATAGTAGTGTAGACAGAGGGAACCTTTCCCAGGTCCCTCTGTCTAACTTCCTTTAATAGTGTTGAGACACTACGTTTCCCACTTTCCGCCCAGTTCTGGAGACGAGTGGCAGAACTCAACGCTGCTCCTTGCCTCGGCCGCCTCGGTACCAGAGAGAGGAAATTAAAGGATCGAACCCACAGCCAGTCTTGTTTACAGTGACTCACTTGTGCACCTGCGCCGTGACTGGCATCAAATGATATATAAATCAATTTGTTCTATTCAAAGAACTTTAACTGTAGGTAAAACAAACCGAAGTAAATAACTATAAGTAACTAACTAACTAACTATAAATAACTAAATATAAGATATAATTACTGTCTTTATTAGATATATATCTTTTTAAGCATAAGATTTGTTTGACTAATGAATATATAGCAAGGAAAAATACAATAACAAATATTTTAAAATCACTACGTAGAAATCATCTTTAAATTTACAAATTGAGCTATATTTTTTGTGTGTAATTTAATTTGGACGCACTCCAGGCCTCCATGAACAAATAATTTAAAAGGAAGGAAGTTTTAGCTGAAATAAAGTATTATAACGAGTTTTATGGAGCTCACTTATTTTGAATGATAGCTGAGCCCAACCACTTGCAGCATTAATCTCCTTCATGAATCTCCTAAATTCTTTGGTTTCCTTAAGGCCAAACCATTAAATTAGAAGTTATAAGCCGAGGAAGCTTTGGATTATAAATTTCTTCATCTTTCATTTTTATATTTGTTTAATATTCTATGATAGGTAAAATCAGAATTAGATATTTTATTCACCTTTGAGCGGAAATTTAAAATTTAAATAAAACCACAGAAATAAAACATATCTTATAGAAATATATAGTTAAATGAAAACAGAACTGGCGACGAAGAACAAAATATATTGTACCTAAATAACGAACGAACGTTTCCACAACGTTTTGACTGAAAATTGAAAAAGCCAAACGTGAAAAATTTATTATAAGCGCAATGCACACTAGTGTGAATGTAAACATTTGTCTATGGTGCATTTTTAAACTAGTCCATTCATCAAAAACTATGGCGACGAACAAAACACACGATGCCGTTGATTTTGTCTGGCTCACTGGGTTTTGGTAAAATTCTTTATTGTTATGATTGTTACAGTTTTTATGTTTTCGTATTTAGTTTTCAGTTGCTTTATGCTGTACATTGTACGTACGAAAATTTATATATTTTTTTACACTTTTGACGACTAATTTTTCGAAAAGACAGAATAAAGAGACTCAGTATATATGTATATGTATACAGATGATTTAAGATCAAGTTCTATTGTTTTTTAACATCATGCTATATCCTATACATAACAGGGTAGGCAGAGAGAACGTGGGAAACAAGTGTTAATACACTTCGTTCCCATTAAGACACTTCCGTTACCCACTTTCCGCCGAATTCTGAAGACATTGCGTGCTAAATGGCTTAACTCATCGCCAAGCCTTGCCTCGTTACCAGAGCGAGCAAATGAAATTTTTTTTTTCCTCAAGTGGGAATCGAACCCACAACCAGTTGGGTTTACAGTCACACATTTGTGCCGCTGCGCCACGAGGCCTGAAGTTCTATTGTGTGATGTAATAACCAATATTGACATACAAACCATGCAAACTGAGAGAGCTGTCGTAGCCATATCAACACCACAGAGTGTTTTTAAAACCAAACATCATGAATTCAATACACGAACGCCATTATTATCTGCATTAATTTTATATTAGTTGCTGTTCATTGGAAGCTGTGAGAACATATTTACAACGAACATAGAGGCAATTTGTAACTGACGTGTTGAGGGTTTGTTTATTGGCGCTTAGTAGACAAGCCGTCAGCGTCTTCCGCTTTCCGACTACTTCAGAGTACTTTTTTTTTTAAATATGTATTACTTATGTTCCCCTTGTTTCGTTGTTCGAATAGGTTTAGGAAACCAAATTCAATTATGTTCTTCAAAATGTTATCTTAAATTTGTTGGAATGTTTGTGGAAATGGAATATTAAATATTTTCATTTCTTCTCATTTGGTGTCGAGACAAAGCGCGGCGTTGAGTTGCGCCACTCAACATGCAAAGACTCCAAAATTTGACGGAACGTGGAAAGCGGAGTGAGTTGACATTAGGCTTCTTCTTCTATCTTCTTCTTCTATATGTAGGATACAGTAAAAAAAATGGAACAAAGAAATTTGATAAAGAGTTTTCATTTATTTTGAATGATCTATAATACACCTTAGGTCCATTTATTATTAAAAAAGGATATGCTGTTAAATTCGTATCTTAAGTAAGATTGCTCTTACAATTTCTTTAAAGATGGATATGTCAACAGCAGTTGAGTGTAATGTTCAAAATATCTGATATACTTTGGCGATGATCTAATTCTAGCGGTCGTTGATATCAGATTTGCTACAAACAGCGGAAATTGATTTTGAGATTTCTTTTTAAGAATGTGACGAACGAATTCGACGTCAGTAGGAAATAGGAAGTACTGACTGTTCAAAATCTTTTTAATGTTTTAGTGAACGCGAAAAGTCATTCGTTACTTTCGTACTTATAATTTTACAGTAACATTATGTCATTTAGTAAATCTTATTTATAGGCGTGAAAATTTTTGAGGATGAATGTTTGTTCTAGTTTCAGGCAGAAACTACTAAACGGATTTAGATGAACCTTTACATTATATAGCTAATACATCAGAATGACACGTAGGCTACAATTTTTTAAAGATTTTGTACAATTTGGTTATAATATATTATAAAAATAACTTTAGGCGGGAGAAATCGCATGTAGGTTGCTAGTATGTTTAATATAAAGAGTAATTTTAATAGCTTATATAACATTTTGACAAATAAATCCTCTTCAAGTATATTTATTTGAAAAATTGATACCATAAAATATTTTAAGCGTATTTGTCTGTGTCAGAGGAAATCTTTCATTTTCAAATTTCCACTATAATACGGTCCATTTTGGTAACTTAACCAACATTATCTTGTTCTATACAGAGATGTTGTCAAATACGATATTAAAAAGTAAAGAAAAGCAATAAATCGTAGAAGGCATGTTTGCCAAACTGTCGGTAAAGAAAAAACAGACCTATCTCAAAGAGACT
The DNA here is from genome assembly GCA_013403705.1 of Heliconius hermathena. Lineage (NCBI taxonomy): Eukaryota > Metazoa > Arthropoda > Insecta > Lepidoptera > Nymphalidae > Heliconius > Heliconius hermathena. The sequence continues at coordinate 114,809 of JAAIXJ010000541.1, forward strand.
TCTTCGGAAAATCAATTCGTAATTTAACATAACAGGGTGAGCGAGGAGTACGGCTGCTTTTTGTCGTTCCCGCTATAGCTGACATATGGAGGTAATGTGTGTCTTGCTCGATCACTTCGGATACGTGCAAGTAGGCATCTGTCGCACGTTGGCCGTAAACGATCGTGATTTAGAATCGCTTAGTGAGATTACACAGAAATTAGAATGTTTAGAGCTTAATTTCTTTTAAAGTGAAATTTTAATGAATAGAATAGAATATTTTAAGTTATCGTAACTAGTTGAAGCCAGTCGTGGCGCAGCGGCACTAACACTAGGTTCCCTCGACCTATCCTGCTGTGTGCGGGATAAAGCGTGAAGCTGATTTTTTTTTGTAACTAGTTGATATTTATTTGACTGTACGTATGGTGGCCGTGATTTCGATGCCCATTAGTGGGGGTGGAATAACTTGAATATTTTCTAGAAGAAACTGAATTTCTTCGGTTTGCTAACAAAATGTGGAGTTAGGTAATAGAAAATGATGACTGTAGTATGAACAAAAAGTAGATTATTTTAAAAGATAATTTATCCCACTTTAATTACAAAATTATAATAGATATGCTAAACATATAGTTATTGTTACAATATCAATATATTATTCTCATTTTCAATTTGAAATATCGTATTGTTCGTGACTTAGTATAAAAGCCTATTACATTTTATCACAAAATCCAATCCATACGATGTTAAATGTACCGTGCTTAAAACTTGCCACCCTCCGTCTTCCGAGAAATAGACAATCCTCCTATATTTCACAGAGCCGCATCCACCATTTATCAGCAGGACAAACGAAACCACGAAAAAAGTAGAAATGAAAATAAACGGAAACAAATAAAAACAAACTTGTATTAAGATGCTTTAACCCAACGAGCCATTTGAAAAGTCAACATTAAATTGTTAAAGATAAAGGTACTTTTCTTTCATTGTTTCTGGGCGTTAGAAGGGCTCTTACGAATAAGACTCAGGAAATTGACAATGAAGGTAAAGTTTATCTTACACCGTCAGCCTTTTGAGAGGCCAAGACGTGACCCGGCTGCCTGATTCTATTATAAGGCCTACAATAGAAAATTAAAAGTCGAAATTTATATCGCCGATAGGCTGTTTGCTGTATTTCAGAATCAATACAGCTTATTGCATTTCCTCCGGCCACTTCACAGAAAATGTTCAAAGGAAAATGTAGCTTGTGGAAATAATTTATTTTCTATAGAAATAGACTAATAATAGAATTAGTGGTTATTACGGTTTTATAATATTATTATATATTATTATATATCTACTTACAATAATTTTTCCATTTTGTAACTGTGAATGCGATGCTTGTGAATTCGGTTCCCACTTGGGGCAATAAATTATTTTAATTTTCGGATGGAGATCGAACGAGTGCGAGACAACGTGTTTAGTAGCGGAACTCAACACCGCACGGTGTTGAGTTCCGCTACTAAACACGCAATGTTTCGCAGGCAGGCTTTCTTAGTAAGTATGGTATGTGGTTTAAATATGAAAATTAAAATAGGATACACTGGAATTTATATAAGTTCTATAATCCAAAAAAACATTTATTAATATAACAATAAACGAAAAAATCATACATCGCTATAATAATACAGTAATGTAACTTTTTTGTTATTAACATTGAAAAAAGATTTCTTTTATAATGAAATACCTACCCTACTATAATATGATTTACTCAAAACATTCGATATTTTAAACATGCTCCATTTCTTTCGTACAAAGCATTTCCGCTATCAGCACCGCTATTCATGTTATTATGATATTTCAAAGCTCGTTACCTCTTAAATACCGCGATCTGTAGTACAAATTAAATTCCGGGATATTATGCCTAATGATGTCAAACTCGTTATATTATTAAAACTTTAGGAATGAATATCATGGAAAATCATTAGAAGGAATGTATATAAACGATTGGTTTTTATTATAGCGTAATAATATAAGTTGAATCCAGGTAATAGAGGTCTGGTAATAAAGGTGACTGACACGATAGGTTGTGGGTTCGATTACCTCTCGAGGAAATGAAACATTTAATATTTTCATTTCTTCGTTCTGGTGGCGATGCAAAGAGCGGTGTTGAGTCCCTCTATTCAACACACAATCCCTTCAAAATTCAGCGGAAAAAAAGAAAACCTGTGTCTTAACACTATAATTGCCCTATGCCTGCCCTGATGTGTACAGGATATACCTGATAAAAAAATTAAAAAATGAAAAATAACCAATATGTATAGCACAGAGATAAATATACACATTAGATTTTAATTTATTACAAGATTTTGTATTTTCAACACCACATACGTTAACTGATTGTCTCATAACATTTATTTTTTTGTAACCTTGGCATAAGTAATTCTCTTTCAAATATTTATTATTATATAATAGATACTATGGGCATGGGTTTATCTAGACATATTTTCTGGAGTAGAAAACCCGGACTTTAGCTTTGAACAGATGTTCGTGTAAACGTTGTTTTTTTTTTTTTAATTTTCGGGGCAAATTTTCAGTTATTTAAATTTATGGGACTAGCACCAGGCTATTCGGAAGTAGGTTCGGACCACCCGACCCCCCCATTGCAGTACCCATGTGTTTCAGTGTAGTTTCTAAACAGCAGTAATGTACGAAAACGTCCTTTGACAGCCAGTGTATACAAACACTACGAAACATTAACGTGTAAATAGTTGTGTTAGTCGCTAGTTCTATGTTTTCTAAACTTATAATCAAAGGAAAACGTAATTTCAATTGTCTTTATTGAAAATATTGGAAGTTATAAACACCTAAAATAAATTGATTATAATTGATGATTCTTATCCATATAATATATATAAGATCGGAANATATATAAAGAGAACATATTTACCTTCATTGTTTTTTAGAATACCAATATGTTTTAATGAAATATAAAATTGAATCAAAATTAATTAAGCTTGACGTTGTAAACAATACGCTTTATTCAGTAAAAAGAACAACTGATAAATTCTGTCATGATAGAAAATAATATATCATATATCAATATGTATTATAGAATATGTACTAAATTTTTTAAACAATTAATAAGTGCAGGTAAAGGATATTCATAACTTTCTTTTATCTTTTTTTCAGCTGTACGCGGCATCTCATACAATCCTGTGTAAATAACACGGAATGTATCCAGCTTCAATATAAAACATAAACGCCAGTCGTGGCGCAGGGGCACAAAGTGTGACTGTAAAACCGACTGGTGGTGGGTTCAATCCCCACTCGAGGAGATGATATATTTACTTAAATTTATATTTTCATTTCTTGGCTCTGGTGTCGAGGCTAAGCGCGGCGTTGAGTTCTGCCACTCAATACGCAATGCCTCCAGAATTCGGCAGCAAGTGGGGAACGGAGTGTCTTAACACTAGGTTCCCTCTGCCTACCCTACTGTGTGCGGGATACAGCATGAAGCTGGTAAACGTAAAATAATTAAAATTTAATATTTTCGTACAATAGACGAAGTATAATGAAGGAAACAATGGCAATCGAAGCCCTGCGTATTCGATTACTTCATTAACAGTGAAGCGGCGGTTTAGAAAATTATTTGAAGAAAATTCTTATTTTTCACATCAATATCTAGTCATTATGGTGTCCTTTCATAATATAATTAATTGTTCATCATAATTTAATAACAACGACACTGGGTCGTTTTCTTTTAGGGTATTACAAAAGTATGTTCTTAATTTAACTAATTATAATATTACCGAAATGTATATTTCTGTTTGAGGTCGTCACTCCGCAACTACACAAGCGTGCGCCTGTATTGGGCTTGATTCCCACTCCATATTTTAATATTTTCATTTCCTCATTATAGTTCCCGGCTCAAAGCATAGCGCGGCGTTAAGTTCCGCCACTAAACATGCAATTCCTCAAGATTTCTGCGGAAAGTGGGGAAGGGAAGTTTCTTAACACTGAGCTCCCTGGCTCTCGCCTATTTAAAGATAAGTGTTTACCCATTCATATTCTATAACGTGCTAAATTGCTCTCTCTCTACTTTTGAATAATATGGCAAAAAAATATATATTAGGACTACTAGATTTCATTCTTTATCATATTTATTTATTTTATATATTTTTTTAAGTATATTTAACTGACTTAAATACAGTCTCAAAAAAAAATAATTAAAAAAAGAGTTCAGTAAGAATAATCAAAATATTCTAACTAATTCGATCATTACTACATAAATAAAATTTAATCAAATAAATTGTATTAATTATAACAAATAATGGGTACCTACACAAGTATAGACAAAAGCAAGTTAATGAAGTGTAAGTGTAAGCGTGGCGTTGAGTTCCGCCACTCAACACGCAATGACTCCAGAAATTGGCGGAAAGTGGGGAACGGAGTGTCTTAACACTACCCTTCTGTATGCGGGATAAAGCGTGAAGCTAAAAAAAATAAACTTAATACTTGCACTACTATTCGCATACCTCCTATCTCAACTCTGTAGAGTTGAACCACCTTGTGCAAAATCCAAAGTTGCAACTAATTGATTTCGTAAACTTATTTTATTTAATTGCTCCCTACGAGTTCCTTTCCGAGCGCATGCAGTTAGTAATGCAAAAAGATTTTTAACCGACTTCCGCAAAGAGGAGGTTATCAATTCGATTGTATTTTTTTTATGTTTGTTACCTAAGAACTGATTTCGATGATTCTTTTTTTATTTGAAAACGTGTGCTTCCCGCGTGGTCCCCCATTTTAATTGGTCTATTTCTGACTATGTTATTCATAAGATAATCATATAAGTCCCAAAAGTTGCATTAAGTAGAAACACTCGTACTTAAATATGTTTTTAAGAATAATGTAAAATATGTATATTAATTTTGAGGCCAATCGTGGTGCAGGGGCAAAGTGTGGACAAAGTGTGACTGTAAAACCGACTGTTTGTGGGTTCAATCCCCACTCGAGAAGTTAAAATATTTATTTAAATTTATATTTCCATTTCTTCGCTCTTTTTTTTTATGGAAAAGACAAGGCAAACGAGCGTTCGGGTCATCTGATGTTATCATATAAGTGATCACCGCCGCCCACGACCCCGTGCAACACCAGAGGTGCAGGTGCGTTGCCTGCCTGTAAGGTGGGTTGGGCGCCGGAGCCCGGCATTACCTGATGCGAAACGCAGTGGGATAGAGCCACTACTTCAAGCCGGTTTTAAATGCCGGGGGTGGTAATGATCCGGTCGAGTCTGCCCATGCGTGTTCCCATTGCTGGCGACGTGACTCTACCACACGTACTTTAATCGCCTCTTACGACACCACCAGTACCAGGATGATCCTATTCTAGGCCGGGATCACACGGCATACTCTAGTGTTGAGGCAAAAATGCGGCGTTGAGTTCTGCCACTCAACACGCAATGCATCCAGAATTCAGCAAAAAGTGGAGAACTGAGGGTCTTTATACTGGCAAGCTTTAATTGTACATATATTATTTGCGGACTATTTCAAGACCTGTATAAGCACCCAGACCAATCAGATGGCTCAATCTTCCTCCCAGATTGAGATGTACCTTTTTTTGGCTTTATTTGGCGCTACCTCAGATAGGCCTCCATTTTCAAGTTAGTGAGAACGCATACTGTCTTAACTATATTTTAGACTAATAGTCATTAAAACTTTAGCTTTGCTAAAATGACGGTGGTCTGAGGGCCCTGGGATATTGGGTTATTACTTTGTAATATACATAGCATATGTATATAAGTTGCACTTATGGCTAACACTAAAATTGACAGAGAATCTTCGGTGGGCGAGTCTGACTCGCATTTGACCAATTTTTTTCATTTTGATCTGATAAAAACTATTAATAGATACGTTAAAAAAAGGCAAGATTGAATATGAAGAAGAAAAGATATACACGGAAATGTCATAAGATATAGAAACTCAAGCTTACGATATCTATGCTAAGAATTTTATTTCATGTTTATCTTCTCTTGGAACTCATTCACGGCATCTGTATTTCCTATGATTAACGATGTGGGAGACTAGACAGGTACCTACTAGGCAAGCGTGGACCACCGTAGACCACATCAACGCTTATTAGACTTAATGCGGTCAAACGCAAGTCTGTTCGAAATAAAAAAAGGGTTCAAGTTCATTCTCTTGTTATATTGATACATAAAAAAGTTAAAACCATGGTTTGCCAAATAGCACGAAGTCTAAAAGGCAGTCTTAATCGCAACAAGTGACAGGTTAACTCCCTTACAAGATAAATTGTTGGTTTGCTCTTTAGATAAGGCAAAGTGTTTAACACCGCAACCCAGCGCGCGTTATCACGATGTAGGGTGTAAGTGTAAAATTATGGTGACTCGCGAAATTCTTTTTCGAAGCAGTAAAGAAAAATCATGTTTGCTATTGAATAAAAATAATATTTTCTATGACTATAAAAACGACTGTTATAAGTTCAATTTCTACTTATGAAAAAAAATTTGATGTTCTCACTCTTACATTACTCAATATGCAATGTCCCGAAAGTTAGTTATACAGGTTCTTTGTTCCATTTTTTTGAATAGGTAAAAATCGAAGACGAACCAAAACACGTGCAAGCAAAGCAGCTGTCAACAATTTACTGAACATTCAAAATGGCCGAACTTGTCATAAGTGAGAGACATATGTACCAACATAACGTCGCAAAAAATCGAAATTCGAATATACGTAACCCGCGAAAATTCGAAATTCGCGATACTTTTTGAACACACCTCGTATATACCATACTTTCTTACAAATAAAAAATATATAAACTATTATATTTTTAATATAATTATAGTATATATTTTATGCAAAATTTATCAGTGTAGAAATTTTCTTACCCGTCTACTGTATCAAAACAAATTGTAATTTTCACTTATACAAATAAATAAGAAGAATAAATAAATAAATAATAGAATTAACAAAATCTCATTACGAATTCAATTTGATCTTAATTTTCCCAGTTTCAAATTGTTTATTTAGAAAACGCTTAATTTAGAACCCATAGGCAATAAATTATAATTTATTGGTGTTACTCTTCAAAATTAATTTATCTCACAACAATCTTGACTATAGATTACAAAATAACATTTCAAATTCAAAGACGTTTTTATTTTTATTAAAAAAGATATAAAAAAAATAAAAAATCAGCTTCACACTGTATTTCGCACACTGCAGGGTAGGCAGAGGGAACCTAGTGTCCGTTTCTCACTTCCAACCGAATCCTGAGGCATTTCTTGTTGAGTGGCAGAACTCAACGCTGCGCTCATCCTCGCCACCAGAGCGACGTTACGTTCGTGGTATATTTCTTTTTTCATTACATCAAATTACATTAGAAATCGGAAGCGGGTAACGTTTTTAAAGAAACACGTTAAAAACACACATCGTCTATATGATTCTAAACTATTTTGAAAGAGATACTATGTAATTGCAATAAGTGATATGTATCACCTACTAACAATACTTCACACTAGTTTCCTTCCAATAGGGGCCGTCACTTACAAGCAAGTGCCCCCGATTGACACAATTCCACTGCTTTTATAATTATTTTCCACCTAAATCTACCCTCTTTTACACGAGTACGCTAACAGTATATATATATATATATATATATATATATATATATATATATATATATATATATATATATATATATATACTATATATATATATATATATAAACGTTTTTTTAAATTCGTTAAACCTCATTCTCGAACGAATGAATTGCTATAAATATATTAATGTTTATTTATTAATACCTGTCGAATATGTTATTATTTTAAATGGTAACTTATAAAGAGTATTTTTGCCATCACCACTCAAAATGAAACCACAGTTTTACTACTTTACTATTATATAAAAACCTAATACAATTAAAACAAAAGAGATTTTTCTAAAAATGAAAAAGTGATTTTTTAAAACAAAATAATTAATAAAAGTATCGTTGTAAAATAAAGCGCCATTTGTCAAGAATGACGCACTCAGACACAAACCTATCAAAGCGATAACGCCGCACACACCTCATTCACGAATCGTAGGTAATGGCGGCGACGTTGAATTGCGCAAAAAAAGAGAGATATCCCTTTCTCGTTCTAGTATGTTTTTTGAGAATAAACAGTGGCAGATCGGCAACGCTTAGTAGTATGTTTATAGTAGTAGATATTTACGTTATTGGTTTCTATTCGCCATCTATTCGTAACACGAAATACAGAATGGATAAACATCGTGAAATAAAAAAATCCTACGTTTAAACAGTTGAGGATATGTTGATTAATTTCTTTAAGTATGAGTTTGAAATACTTTATCCTATATGCTGCTCCCGTAGTAGGAGTACAGACGCTTCCCCACGTATACATTTGATGTAATTCAATTGTAAAGCAGTCACGATAATTTTGAATATAAGCAATACTTGTAAGTTCAAATTAAATTTTAATAACATTTTTCTATTGCGAAACGTAACAGATTATGAGAAAAAAAGAAAAAAAAATGTATGCTCGCACCTCTCTCTCTTGCTCTTTCAGTGATATATAAAACGTAATACTCCCACTTTCTATCTTCACTAATTTATGTCTTCTTCTTAACTTTCGTACGCCTCCTCTGATCACACTTTTCGTAACGTTCTTGTCAAGCATTCCATGGCTTACTCCCTTTTTTTATCGCGGGGAAATGCATTTACGCAAACTGACCGAGCGGTACTGTGGGCCTCACTGGTACCCAATAAAACCCAGCGGAAACCCTCTCCACCAAAATAAGACGCTGCAGGATCGCTCGCGCATACTCATACGGCGCCTCGGTGGAAGGCCCGTCCATTGCGGGCCACCGTCGCCTTCTGGGTGCCCCGGCGTTTCTCCTAGGACATCCGCAGCCTCAACGACTTGATCACCCTGACCCTGCCGCAGTAGCTCCTCCTAGGGTAAGGGGAGTTGAAGATGCTCATACCGCCTTCTTCTGTCGCCTGGCCTACGGCGAAGGAGCGAGTCTACGTACGCGCCGAACTGTCGATGTCGCACCCGCTCCGCGATCTCTTTCCGTCCGATTACCGATTCGCAGAAGAAGACCATTGCAAACCAGTTCCTTTCGCTGTGCAGCATGGCCCCCACTACACTGAACAATGAGAGATCCCTACACACTACAGCTATCAAGACGTGGCGCTGTTGGGCCCTAGCGGGGCATTCGGCCAGGAGTCAACGGAGACATTACACTTGTGGCACATCAGCGACATCTTCCGACACGCAATCTGATTCAGGTATTTGCTGATGCAGCCGTGCCCTGTCAGTACTTGTACCAGCTTGAACGTCAAAACCCCTATTAACCCAGCGCTCTAGGTGATGGCGGACTGCCTCCACCGTCACTAAGCCTGCCGCCGAGGACCCTAGGTTCTTAGGTCCTTATTAGTATTTGCTTATAGATTTTTTGAGTAGTTGTAACTGTTTCCCCGAACACCTTTAAAAATATAACACGTTAATCACGCTTTGTGTCTAATGGTCAGAATCTTTTATCATTGTAATCGACAGTAACTCACAATCTTTTACGGACTCAGAGGTAACAGTGTTAAGAAAGTTAAATTTGCAACACATGTGATTTAAATAATGCCATCAGAAGGTATCGTTCTAATAACATATTTACCATAAGAAGTTCATTTAACAATTATTTAAATAAATTCAAAAATATTACTTTGTCATAGCTCGAAGCTCTTCCAAAGAAAAGCCAAGAGCTGTTCCCTCTTCCTCTACAACTGTCCAGTATCGTAAGTTTAATTTTCTACATTAAAACAATTTGTTAGACTCATAGGCGGACACTACTACATACACCAGAGTTCCAGGACGTAAAGTAGCAACACCTGTTTTTATTTTTATTACATTATATCAAGGCAATACCTATCGCGAGCACACTGCGAGACGGCATCAGTCACGACATACTTAATATCGCTTGACGTCCATATTATTGTAATATTGGTCAAAGTTCAAAGTCTTTGATCCACAATATATGTCGCCCCTATACATATTTTATTTCGATCTTAAAAGATAATGCCATTATCTTTTCCAATTATTATATTACATTTATTTTACGTTTGGTACGAGTCTTTATGTGCATCATATTTATTAGTACCATAGTACTTAAGAGCTTGACTCGACCGCTGTCTTCCGTCAGCTACCCACCCCCGTATAAAATGACCGTTGTGACACTCGGGACATCCATATATAAATGAAAAAATCCGAATCGATATGATATTAAAAATATGTTGATTGTATTATTCATAATAAACTATGTTAATTATGTGTATTGCCATTCATTTTTTTTTATTTATTTATTTTATTTTTCTTATTCAAGGTACATACATGTATAGGTACATGGTGTAGGAAAACACTAAAGTAGAGAACTATCCCAAAATTCCTACAGAATCTTAAGTTTTATTACAATCTCAAACGAGCAGGCTAAAATATGTATGAAATTAAACGTCAAGCACATTAACATCTTAACGAGTTACATGTAAAAAAACAAGTATCAACACACACAAAACAAAACTTACAACTGAAAAGTATTTAAGTTTTTCAACCATCGAGTCGTTAATCACAAATATTTTATACATCTACATCATTAGTCTACACAGCGCACCTTTTTATGAATACTTCAATGTAAAATAGCTAGACCTGTTAAACTTGGTGGCGTAATGAGTGGTGGAACATTAGCCCGTTGTGCTTATGTATAAGAGTTGATTTTTGTTTGGTGGTGTCCAGGATTGCGTGCTAGCCACTCCAATTAAGGGGCAAGCAAAGTGCGACGAGTGCACGTAAGCAGGTCGGGCGATATAACGTTAAAACACGACTTTTAAACGAGACTGCCTACATTTTCATGAGGTTTTCAGCTTTATTTTTATATTTTTTTTAATGTTACACACGAAATGCGAACTACATAAAAATAAACATTACCATAAAATTATATGAAATGAGACGGCTATTTCCAGAGGCTTTTAAATATTTACAATTTCGTATGTGAATACGTTTATCACAATTCTTTTGTGAACGCACTTTCAGCTAGTTATTCAAATGTTTATAATTACGTAAAAAACAACAGTTTTTTATATGCAAATGCAACATTTCTTTTTTTAGCTTCACGATCTATTCCGCATGTAGCAAAGTGGGCAGATAGAGTCTAGTGTTAAGACACTCCGCTCCTCACTTCTCGCCGAATTCTGGAGGCATTGCGTGCTGAGTAGCGAAATTCAACGCCGCGCTTTACCTCGACACTAGAGCAAAGAAATGAAAATATAAACTTGAATAAATATTACATTTTCTCGAGTGGGGATCGAACCCACAACCAATCGCGCTTACAGTCACACGTCAGTGCCCGTGCACCACGACTGGCCTCCTCTATACTTAAATTTATAATAGTAATAATAAATGGCATCGTTAGGTACTAGGGAAGCTAATAACTTACTAACGTAGAATATTGTACACTACCGCTCAAATCCCTTTCGTTTGTTTCCCAATCCTCCTTTGGGATTTGTTGTATTTTAAAATATATGTGAATATTTCCCAGCTTTCAAACAACGGGAGTTTTTTTTTAGCTTCGACAGCTAAAACGTATATTACATTGTATATGTAATATGAAAAAAATAAACCAGCTTCACGCTGTATCCCGCACACAGCAGGGTAGGCAGAGGGAATCTAATGTTAAGACACTCCGTTCCCCNTTCCCCACTTTCTGACGTTTGACGGAGGACATGGATGCAAATAAAAAATATTAAGTAAATGAAGCACAAATAAGATTGTAAACACGACTGGTTGTGGGTTCTATCCACAGTAATATTTTCATTTCTTCGCTCTGGTCTCGAGGTAAAACGCGGCGTTGAGTTCCGCCACTCAACATGCAATGTCTCCAGAATTTGGCGGAAAATAAAAATGAGAGATCGTAACACTAGGTTCTGTTTACCTGCCCTGCCGTGTGCGGGATATAGAGTGACGCTGAAAAAAAAATAATGGCAGTATGCCATGTAGAAAGTCAATGCGACTATCATTGTGCCAATAGTGGTTTCAGTTAATAGCGAAAAGCCTCGATCAATCTTAAGAGGTTATCGCTTAGCTGTCGGATCAAGAACCGGATGCAGAAGGCAGTTTTACCAGAGGTTCCTCTCTCTGAAGTCCTAACGACCGATGGCTTGGACTCGCACCGTCGGAAGAGTGTTTTTTTTTCATATTTTTAAATGTATTTTTTATAACAATTTATATTTAAAAATGTTAAATTTATGTCTCTTATATACGTTTGCGTTACATTTCAAAATATATAAACTAAAATACTCAAAAATTCGGTTAAAAATGGGAAACGGAAATGTCTCAATGGGAACGAATGAACGAAGTGTCTTAGCACTAGGTTCCTCTGCCTTCTGCTTTTAGATAAAATTGTCTCATATTCATTGACTTGCAAACAGAGTCTTCATCCTATGATCTAACAAGCCAGTCGATTTAAGTTTAACTGTTGAGTAGCTTAAAAACACTTTATTAGACACAAAATTAAACATCATGTTGGTACCTACACAAATATAGCTGATATTTTTTTTGAACGTCGCACTGCATTTCGCACACAGCATGGTAGGCAAGGGGAACCTAATATTAAGATTCCCCATTTTCCGCCGAATTCTGGAGGCATTGCGTGTTGAGTGGCGGTATTCAACGCCGCACTTCGGTCTAGACACCAGAGCGAAGAAATGAAAATAGTAAATATTTAATTTCCTCGAGTGAGAATCGAACCCACAACCTGTTTTGATTGTATAATCAAAATAAAATCACACTTTGTGCCCCTGCGCCACGACTGGCCAGTCGTGATAAAATTGAATCATATAAAAGAGACAATAATCAATTTACATACATACTATAAGGCTGAATGGACGCCTCATTATCCCGTTTAATGATCTCAGCCGGGCTACATTTCCAGGATTTAAATACCTCTAATCTGATATTCCCGAATCCACCACAAACCTCACAATTAAGGCCAGTATGCATAAACGCTTTGATAACTCGTAATTGCGTATGGTAATTTTAAATCGGCTTATAATTTATTGAGAAAAATATGAAAAATTGTGGGAATTACTGTGATTAATAATTTAAAATATATGACAAAAATTCTTTTATTTACACAATTTCTGATAAATAAATTGTTCCCTTTTACCAGCCGATTTACTTCCTACAATCATATTTATAAAAACCTACCAACCTAGTGTTAAGACACTTCAATAGTCGAGCTGTATTGCCAATTTTCTTCAAGAATCCATATTTTTCCTAAAAATCACAAATTCTCAAATATCTACCGAACCACTGAAAATCGTCTAACATACATGGGGGTGAAATCAATAGATACTGAGGTCCTCCACTCATAGACAACCGTTGATCCGTCGATCGCGTTACACCTGTATGGCAAATATAACAGCAATAATACACAAAGTAAAATTTTTTCATGATAATTTTAAGAATTAATGAATAACAAAAAGAAAGGAAACAGATTTTCAGAAGAGAAGAACAATTTTATTGAAAGTAGAATGTATAGAATTTTTTCTTAGAATCTCGACGTAAACATATCATTAAGGCTATAAAGTATTTTCTTTTAAAAAGCATCTAAAGCACATCAAAACAGCCTTGGCGCAAATGGAAGGAAAATCTTAAGTATATTACCTTAAATGGGACGAAAGAAATGTGAATGTTGATTTAATTTAAAAGAAGTAGATACGTGAGGCGTATAAAACGAACAATTTTGAAACCGCAATTCTGTCCCTTTTATTCTGAAAGAGTTGTAGGCGGACTCTGCCAAATAGCGACGAAAATTCCATATCGTGTGTGCTCGCCACTGTTGCGTGCCTCACGTTTTCAGGTCACACGAACATCAAAAAGTAGAATCAAATCAATTTTTTGTGCCAGAACTGACGAAAAATATTACAATTTTTTTTTTGTAGTTAATGGAAACTATAACTAAATAATTTTAAGCATGTTTTATTTTAAACTAGTGGTTGCCCACAAATTCGTTTACCCGGCCTTTTTACCCATACTATGCTGCTTCCATTTACCACCCGTAGAACATAGTGTCCAGACACTCTGTTTTCCGCTTTCCATCCAAATTCGTTTCACTGCGTCAACATGCGGACAATTCAACACTTGCAACTCAACTCAATTAAAAAACTCAACTAACTCAACTATCACGCTTCGTCTTATGGGAGCAGTAAATAAAAATAATTTAAGTATTATTGCTTGGCTGGGTGGAGATCGAATTCACAACGATCGCAGTGACAATCAACAACTTCCACGGTGCCACGATTTTCTCAATTATTAATATATTTTTTTATTTGTTATATGAGGCCGGTCGTGGCGCAGCGGCACGAGGTGTGACTGAGGATACAGCGTGAAGCTAATTTAATTTAATTTTTAATTTATTTGTTATATTAAAGAACTATAAATTTAGGGCATTTTTACTATTTCTTGTTTTTCATTATTGATGCGAAACATCTAGGCGCAGGTATAAACAGGATCATTGGCGTGGCCAGTCGTGGCGCAAGGTCGTGGGTTCGATTCCCACTCGAGGAGATGAAATATTTACTTAAATTTATATTTCCATTTCTTCGCTCTGGTGTCGAGGCAAAGTGCGGAGTTGAGTTCTGCCACTCAACACGCAATGCCTCCAGAATTCGGCAAAAAGTGGAGAACGGAGCGTCTTAACACTAGGTGACCTCTGCCTTCCCTGCTGTGTGCGGGATAGAGCGTGAAGCTGGTTGGCGTGGCGATGGTTGCCCTGTATGTATAGTAGTATATAGTCTATATATAGAGTGCGCGGTGTGGCGACGGGTCGCCACGCTATACTAAGGTATACATATATAATGAAAATAATTAAGTTGTGGCAACTTGAAATTTTTTTTTGACTTGAATTTATGGAATTTTTATATTAAATGAAAATAAATGTTTATTAGACGCCACTCGTGGCGCAGGGGCACAAAGTGTGAGCGTAAAATCGACTGTAGAGTGTAATTTAATTTCTATGGTAATCTTGTCCTTTATACATATTACTTATACGAACACGATTTTTCACAACTGACAGGCGTAGACGTACTGCGACGCCTAAAGTTTCGTATAACACTGAATATCTTTTATCAAGGCGGCATTTCATTATGTTTTATAGTACTGGACCACTACGTATCTACATCAGGTGGGAAAATGTTCAAAATAAAATATAACCTAGGTCCTGCCTAGACCTAATAAATATATAACACAACAACAAAAGTTTCATTCATTGCGCGTATTAAGCCAAAAGCCCTGTCTATAGCGACTT
>JAAIXJ010000550.1:2884-42415 GCA_013403705.1 Heliconius hermathena
TGTATATGTATGTGTGTATATGTATATGTATGTGTGTATATGTATATGTATATATATATGTATATATATATATATTTATTCTTTTTTTTTCTTTTCTCTCATTTTTCTTACTCCTTAAAGATAGCTGAAAAATTTGTATGTAAATTGAGTTCTCTATAATTTTTAATTTTTCTATTCTGAATATAAGCAGTGTTGCTATTCTAATTATACATTTTAGTTACTCTTATTTCTTTTACATTAAACAAACAACAAACGGATAAATGAAAGATCTTCAATGGAAATTTTAATAAATAGTTTTAACAGTTAAAGTTTACTGATGACGATACATAGAAATCTTGTACTTCGAACTTTTCGTTGTGTGGTGATTGATAACTTTTATAACAGCCAGAGTGTTTTTTTATGAAGGGAATTATTGGATAAATTTGGAAGGTTGGATAATTTGAGAATACACTGGATGATGTGCATACCTAAACATTTTCCATTTTATAGTACTTACGTAACGTTTCAGCTTTGAGGGTAGTTGATAAATTTAGAATTTGAGATTGTTTAAGATGTACTTTAAAAGAAGTACACAATTGCTTATAGTATCTACGTTGGTAGACATGGTCGATAGGATATTAGTTCTTCCAATAGAGTATTTACTTATATGGGTGATAATTTAAAGATATTTGACACCATGATATTTCACACATTTAAAGATATATGACATTCATTGGTCATGAATAATTTCAGTTATCATGACTTTCTGGAATACTTAGTTTAAAATATTTATATAGGTATATATTCAAATTTATTTATGACATATCTCGAATATTTCTTTCGTTGTTTCTGTCATTGTTTGGAAAGCTTTTACATCGTAGAGAGGATATTGTATTTCGCTATCTATTGGTTAACTATAAATGATATTAGAATTGTTTTTGTGACGACAATAATATTAGTGAAGTAATTATTTTGTTGTCTTAACAAAGTCAATATGATTTTGTTTTATCATCATGCGGAATTGTTTTACATATATTCTTTATGTGTAGTATGTTTAGAATTGATGAATTATCTGAATTGAAATATGTAAATATTTTCATTGGTTTTTACTTCCGGCCTTGTCACTTTATTGAGAACTGTCGTCTTGTCGTTTCCTATTACTGTAAGAGAATGAAATGAAATTAAAGTACATGTGTTCTTATCTCATTTTATTAGTATCTCATTTTATTTGTGTTATGACATATGGTAAAATTCCTTTCTTTTACGGGATAAATATATTCAGAGTTTTGATAATTATTCTTGGTTTTGGATAATTGTTGTTCTTAGATATTACAGTGTAGTTGTCTCTTTATCCCGTGAGGACCAGCCAGCTTAGGGAACTTTGGTGGCATTCATTATTTGTTCAATTAACTTTCTTTTCCGTTTGCTATTTGTTTGTTGATGATGTCAAAGTATTGGTCCTGTTTCACGTCGTGTAATTGTAAAGATAAAAGATATTTTATCACATAAATGATAATTTATGTGTATTTATGGCCAGATTATACAGTGTCGGTTAACTTATGTATTTTTATGAATTTCGAATGTCAAAGTTATTTGAATAGTTTATGAATTTGAAGGAATTTTATGTTAATGAAATTAGGTTGATAAAAAAGTTATTATGATGTGTGCAAGTCTAAGCTTATATTGTTTGAGTTTCAGGAACATGGAAAATAATATTGCCCGAGGATAGGGGCTTGAGATTGAATGATGTCCGAGGATAGGGCTTGAGAATGAATGATGCCCTAGGANCCGAGGATAGGGCTTGAGATTGAATGATGCCCGAGGATAGGGTAGAGATTGAATGATGCCCGAGGATAAGGCTTGAGAATGAATGATGCCCGAGGATAGGGTTTGGGATGATGATGCCCGAGGATAGGGTTTATGGGGCGGATGGTGCCCGAGGATAGGGTTTGGGGTTGAGTGATGCCCGAGGATAGGGTTTAGGGATGATGATGCCCGAGGAAAGGGTTTGAGGATGGATCCCACCCGAGGTTAAGGAGTTAAGCATTCATCCTTCATCATTCGTCCCTCGTCATTCATCCCTCATCATTCGTTCCTCATCATTCGTCCCATATCATTCGTCTTTAATCATTTATTTAATCATTTTAATCGTACCCGAGGTTAAGGGTAATGGGTGGATTATACCCGAGGTTAAGGGTAATGGATGGATTATGCCCGAGGTTAAGGGTAATGGATGGATTATACCCGAGGTTAAGGGTGATGGATGGATTATATTTCAGGTTAAGGATAATGGATGGATTATATATATAAAGGGGACATATTAACATATATATAAAGGGGAAAATAATGATAATGGTAATTATAAAAACATGCAATGTACAGCTGAAGGAAGTGAATCGAATTTAAATTATTCTTTTTTTTATTTTAGTAGCAAAATTATAAAAAAAAAGTCTAGTGATAGATTTATTTTGGATGAGAAGAGCCGGCAAAATACTCAAGAAAACAGTATTTGAAGATAAAATTTACAATAAAAGTACAACAATCGTTACTTTCCAGTTTTAACATCGGCATCCTTTAAGTCCATATATTAATATCGTTATAGTAATATAGGATACAAGCTTTGCCTAGTAATTGAAAATTGGCTGTGAAATTTTATAATGCATACGAACATGGATGAATGAAATAATGCAAATTTAGTATAACTTATGCCTAAAGGAAAATTAAGAGCATATTACTCTATCTATCAACTTGTTGTTATTTGTTTGTTTTTGTATATTATTAATTTCTTGTTTATTACAAGTAGACTCTAAATTATTAGATTATGCGTACAGCTGATATTTGTTAAGGAAAATAGAAGTAAACCTTAAAATATTCTGAATCGAATTCGACACGATTTTGCCCACCAACCTCCTTATGTTGTTCAGACGACGAATTTTCCGCAGATTTAGTGTATTGTTGATTGGAATGTTTCATATTAATTTTAGCTTGATATTTCCATGTCTTCTTTAGATAATTAGTCCTGAGAGACAGACAGACAGACGTACGTAAGGGCGGGACTTAATGCATAAACGTTTGCAGATATTAAGCACTTATTATTTTTTTACATGTGACTGGCAACGGCTGTACGTAAGAGCTGATGGTCAATCTTCGCGGCATATCACTGAAGAGACTTTTGTCCAGTAATGGGCGAGGACAGGCTAATAATCATGGTGGTAATGAGGATCATGGTTATGAGGACCATGGTGATGATATGGATAGTGGTGATGATGAGGATCATTGTGATGTTGAGGATCATTGTGATGTTGAGGATCATTGTGATGTGCAGGATCATTTTGATGTGCAGGATCATTTTGATGTTGAGGATCATTGTGATGTTGAGGATCATTGTAATGATGGGGATCATTGTAATGATGGGGATCATTGTAATGATGGGGATCATTGTAATGATGGGGATCATTGTAATGATGAGGATCATTGTGATGATGAGGATCATGGCGAGGATGGAGAGGTGGTGAAGATGGTAGTCATTATGGTTGTGATAAGGTGGTTTGAATATGGGTGTAATGAGGCGAGCGGTGTCACGTTCTGTTTATTGTATTACATTTTCGGGCAATCCATGACTAGTTGAAGTCAGAGATTTCACTAATGTCCTATTGTAGCGTTCAATTTGACCATTTGCACGGGGCGTAGCAACGGCATTAAGAATGTGCTTTATCCCTTTGCTCAAAGTGAATTTAGCGAACTCGTGACTACTAAAACTAGTGCCACGGTCTGTTATTAAGCGTCGAGGTACCCCAAATAATGAAAAATATTCTTCGAAAACATTTATAGTACTTTTACTTCTGCAATCTCTCACAGCTTTAATAAAAATATACTTAGTAAACGAGTTTATTATAGCCAACACGTACTGATTCTTTTTTTTACTTAAAGGAAATGGCCCACAGTGATCCGCATGTAAAGTGTCAAATGGCTTATCAATTTTTTCAATAGAATGTAGATATCCTTCTTTTGAACCAGCTGGAATTTTATTATGTGCACATTTTAAGCAAGATTTACAGTACTTCTTAATGAATTTTCTCATATTTTAAAACCAGTAAACTTTTTTGATACGTTCATAGGTTTTATCAAATCCGAAATGGCCATTATTATCATGGTTCATTTGTAATATTTGCCATCTTGCTGTTTTAGAAACAACCCATAGTAATGTAATATTATTGTCACTTCTAACTACTCTATACAATCGATCATTCTTAAGTGTGAAATTTTTTTTAATTTCAACAGTTTCATTACTTTTAGGATCTTGTAGGATTTGTATTATACGCTGCAACTCCGTATCAATTGGCTGTACAGTTTGCAACCAAGCAGCGTCATCCTCTATGGCTAACACATCAAATATATCTGTCATTTCTTGACATTCAATCACTGGATTTCGACTTAACACGTCTACATGCAACATTTTTGTACCTGGTCGATATTCAATGGTGAAATTATATTCCTGCATTGAAATCCAATAGATACACTCAAAATTTTTGAAGAGCACAAACCAGAGTCAGTGTTTCAAGTTCGTATGAGTGAAATTTTTGATCTTCTGGAGAGGTCTGTCTGCTATAATATATTATTACGTTTGTCTTATCATCTTTATTTTGTAATAAAATGGCTCCAATACCTAATTTACTAGCATCGGTATGCACCTTCAAATTGCCCGTTGGATCATATAAAGCTAGTATGGGACGGTTGGTGGTTACTAATATTTGTTTTAATTCTTCAAATGCCTCTCTTTGTTCTTTCTCAAATTGCCAGGGAGTGTTTTTCTTTTGTAAGGCAAGTCAATGGTTGAGCAATGATTGAAAAATTTCGGACAAATCATCTAAAATAACTGGCAAGACCAACAAATTGTCTGACTTCATGGACATTTCTTGGTTCAGGAAATTTGCGAACCGCTTCAGTTTTCAATAATCCTGGTCTTATTCCATCAGAAGAAATCTCAAAACCCAAATAATCGATTTGAGTTTGAAAGAAATGACATTTCTCCAAATTTAAAGTAAGGCCAGATGCGCGTAACAACTTAAATATTTGCTCTAGTTTCTCTAGACCCTCATTGATGGTTTTAGAAGCTATTAATAAGTCATCCATATATGCTAAAGCCAGCCGTTTACCTGCTCCTTTCAACATATTATTAATTGTTCTTTGAAAAACGCTTGGTGCGTTGGCCAAACCAAATGGCATGCGATTATATTCATATAAACCATCGGGTGTGACAAACGCAGTCAAGTGTTTTCTTTTCTTAGCCATAGGTACTTTATAATACCCTGAGGCTAAGTTAAGACTCGTGAAATAATTATTTTCGCCTAAGCTATCTAATTGATCTTCAATTCTGGGTAAAGGATACTTGTCTTTAAGGGTTTTACGGTTTAAGGCACGATAATCAATACAAAGACGCTTCTCTCCATTTTTTTTATTAACTAAAATTACTCGACTAGCGTAGGAAGATGTACTCTCCCTAATAATACCGTGTTTCAACAAGTCCTCTATAATAACTGATAATTTATCTCGCTCACTTATAGACATCCTGTAAGGATTATAAACAACAAGACTATCATCACTCAGTCTAATGTCCATTTCCGTTAAAGTAGTCTTACCTAATTCAGCCAAATTCAGTGCAAAACAATCTCTATACGTATGTAGCAGCTTATTGAAATCTTCTAGTTCATTTTGTTTCAAAGATATTCCTATTTTCACTCTATCAATAGGTAAAGGTTGATCTGATACAAATTATCAATTTCCTTATATGAACAGCCTCTAGCAATCATATAATCCTTTTTAATTAATACTTCTGACTTAGATGATATGATATATAGATAGATATGATAAATGCATAGACAAGTCCCGTATCAAACTGATATAATCCACGTATAAGCACACAATCAGATCCTGAAATATTTCTATGACCACCGGATATAAATAGGCTACCATCGTATTTAGTATCTACACGAATCGGAATAGGCTTACAACAATTTACATCTTCGATGGAGTCGTCAGATACAAATAATTTAAATTTTTTAAACGGATTCTCGTACTAAAGTGCAACTACTACCTAAATCTAAAATGCAAGTTTCTGAAAGCCATTAATTTTTATTGTCTTATAATACTTAGTATCGGATCCATCATGAGCTGGATTAATACACATTACTTCATTGACAGAGTTATCCTTAGTAGAATCTATTTTATCATCTTTTGTTTCAGTGGGCAAGACCCGTCTAAAGCAGTCTTTTGTAAAATGCCCGACTTTGTGACAAAAACCACACTTTTTCAATTGCTTGGAGCACTTTGAGCTAAAATGGCCAAATTCTTTACAATTAAAACAACGTACAGATACCAGTTCTTTTTTAGTACCAACATTTAAACTAACAGAATTTTTATTAGTATATTGAGATAAATTTGTATATATAATTTAGATTTTTGTGTCTGCCATTCATTGACCGCAATGGTTCTAAGATAACTTAAAAGTTTTTCCGGCTCATTGAACATACAGGCAATAGCACTCATTCTTACAAATTTGTCATCAAGGCCGTGTATGAGACACTCTACAGCTTTCGAGCCTGTAATCTCACACTTGTTTAACAAAGCAAGTTTTTCATAATAATAATTATCAAACGATTGTCCAAATTTACAACGAACTTTCAACATTTTTATCAATAAATCACCATAATAATTATCATTTGAAGGAAAAGCAGCCTTTAATTTTATTTTCCACTCTTCCCATGTAAATAGCGAAGAGGGTAAGCCCTGATACCATTTTTTGGCTAATCCTACTAGCTTAGGTAGTGCGTAGTGACAAGTTTGTCTGTCATCCCAATTGTATATTTTTACACATTCATTTATCTTATGAATCCACCATTCTATATTTTGAGTATCATCTGAAGGGTCAAATTAAGGGACCACGTTAAAGTTCGCTGTAATATTCGAAAACCATTACTGACCAGATGTCGAAGGATATTGCGGAATTGTAATTGGCGGAGTATTTCCTCGGTTGGTTAGATTGCGAACTATTATAGATTGCGAACTATTATATGAATAACTACGTCGACGTTTACGGTGGCGACGCGAATCACGTTTATTATGAGAACGAGATTTTCGATTCGGGCTCATTGTACTTTAGTAAAATTATTATATATAGTATTATTAAATTTAAACAAAATAAAACTTCAGAATAGGAAGTGAAACAATAATACAATAACTACCAAAAATATAACAAAATAATAATAATACTTTTCTTACTTTTTCTTATAAAAAATACAATAAAAAAATGAGGGTGATTTATGTAATAAATTAGGTTACAAGTATATCTAAAAGACAGCTGAGGTGAAAAATATTAGTCTGCTCCGCTAGAGTATATATATTTTTGGATTATAATTATACTACTAGCCTGTTCTGTTCCATAGCTGCAAAGAGGCCTGTGCGGAGTTCTTCCTCTCTGGCCTGGAACTCGGGTCTGTTACGTTCCATTTCGTTTCACTTCTCTGATTTGGTTTTGGTCTTGGTAAAAAAGAAAATAATTAAAATAATGATTTTTTTTAAAAAAAGTGAAATCGATGAGAAAAAATATAAAAAAGCCAAAAAAAATAGTTAAATATAAATTTATTTTTAAGATAAAAGTAGAACAATACTAAGAAAAACAAGGGGAACAATCCTAGTGGTTAAAAAAAAATAAAAAAAGAGAATTTTAGAAAAGCATATTTTAGTTTTTTTTATGTATCTGCTATTTTTCACATTACTTGCTTAGTATATTTCGTCAATTAGCAAACCAAATAAATTTAATCGAGCAGTGCCACCGCTGCCAACAAAATGAGCACTAATAAAACAAAAACACTCTTGCAACGTGCTTAAAATTTTAGGACAGTGTCGTAAATATCGCTCGTATCTGTCTAAGTTATCCAAATTAGCTGTATTTGTTTTGTTTCATTCCTCGATTTGCAAGTTGACGTCATTGGAATGCGTCTTTATAGATTATTAACTCGAGCTTTATTTTTTTTTAGCTTATACTATTCTTTTACTAAGATCGGCTATTTCATGAAGCAGCCGTTAGAAGATGTTATCGTAAAACATTGACAATATAGAATTGTTTTTCCTTACGATACAGCGGAGTGGAATGTCAATAAATGATAAATATTTCATTATTTTTTAAAAAAAAACAATACTACTTACCTAAGAATGCTCTATCACGAATAGAGTTTTATAAATTATTATTCTATATTCCGCAGGAACAATAACCTAAAAGCGATATCAAACGTCCATTAACTGTCCAATCTTATATAACTTCCCTAAAAGAAGTAATTGTAGTTTTATTAGATATTTTATAAGAAATAAAATATGTTGATTTGAAAAATAATATTTTTAACCGAAAAAATAAATAAAAGTTTGTAAATGTTTGTATGTATGCTTGATCACAAAATTAAGTGATAGTGAGAGTGATATCTAGATGATATTTTTAAATTTAAATATATTTCAACCCGCTTATTTCAATTTGGGGAACATCAAAATGGGTTCAGTAGTTTTAAATATGTATAGCGGTTATTTGAAATTGGTTTCCCTTTTAAATTACTTCTAGAAATTCTAGAAATAATAATTAATTAAGAAATAATTCTTCTAGAATATTTCTATTCTATTACAAATAAATTAGTTGCAAAATATTATATTTTTTATAACTGAAATTAGGTATTTTTTTGACATTGATATATAATTATTATTCAAATACATTTTATAATCACTATGAACCTGAAGAGTTCAGATGTTGATTCTATACATTAAGTTCATTCTATTTAAAGATCACATTTTCTTTTGAGTTTCCCAATTACTAAACTACTTAATAAATATATTAAACATTTTTTCTGTTTTATTTGTATTTACATAATTTTTTATATATTGTGACATATACATGTGAATTACGTATGTTTTTGAAAATCTTCTTGTCTAAAAAGAAAGAAAAAAGAAATTAATTATAACATTTCATATTTAAGTGTAGTTAATGAAGCCACATATATAATTAGAATTTATATAATTAAATTATTGCTATATGCGGATTCAAAACTCCAAGCTTGACTTATAGTCTACTGGAGTGTGACAAACGATGGATTTAGTCCAGTAAAGACTAGATTAGCATAGACCAGAGAGGTTCTAATAAAATCGAAATTTCATTTTGAAATCAAATTTTTCTAATTATATTTTCTTGCATTTTTTTATTTTATTGACCGTTTCTTATTCACAATTATAACTTGCAAGTATTTAAAGAGCTTGAATGAGATGAAGTTTCCCAAAATATCATTTAAGATCCATATGGCATAAATATACAAAAAGAAATTACAATGCATGTAATTTTATAATTGTAATACATACCTAATATACTCGAAGAAATATGATTTACTAACATTTATGTTTGATACATGCAACAATCGTGCTCTTCTTAAAAATTTCCGCCGTTTTTATTTTAATTTGTTCCAAAAAGTAGTAAAACGATCGACGATCTTCTTCCAGAGTAGCCTTAATGATAAGAATTTTGTTGTAACGGATCGATTTCAAATCTTTCAGACTATAAATAGTGATAAACATTCTTCACATACTTGAATTTTTTTGATTCTGAATCCAACGCCACAACTAACAACATTTAAATCTGACGGAATTCTGTGATGTATATTCTTCTGAATGAATATTTTGATAACTGGCCAGTACTATGTTACTAGCCAAATAAATTTCACTGGCCAGTAATGTTATTACACTTGTACTCCTCAACTTCTCGTTTATAGAGTTAAAAATCATACTTATTAAAATTTGAACGTAGCGGGATATGAACCCGCGCCGCGAGTTGTTCAAAACCCGCTACATTCAAAATTGTATATGTTTTCTTAATAAGTATTTTTCTTTCTTAAGCGTGGAATAACAATTTAAAAATATTTATAAAAAATATTAAAAAAGGGAATCTAGCGTTAAAACACTCTGTTTCCGCAGAGACACCTCCGTTCTCCACTTTTCGAATTCTGGAAGAATTGCGTTGCACTTGTATTGCGCCAAAGTGCACCATTAAGGCGGAACTTAACGCCGCGCTTGGCCTTGTTACCATAGCAAGAAAATGAAAATATTAAATATTTAATTTTATCGAATGAGAGTTGAACTCACAACCTGTCACGTCGCACGCTTTACAGTCGCACGCTTGTGCACCCCGACTGGTCTCTATCATAAACAGATACAATATCAAGCATAAATTAAAATGTAATAAAAATAAAATTTGTTTAGAAATTCTTTTGCAAAAATAACTTAATATTTATTTACTACAACAACATAAATAATATAAATAGTATCCGCATTCTGCCACCCACCTCTATGAACAAATATTTACTAAGTGAAAAATGCTTGCCTTTTGTTGTAACACGATCAACGAATACTTCCTGCTATAAATAAAACAAAATAGAATGTATTAGCCGGAATACATTTTCTAAATACTTTTGCCCTTATAATAAAATTACTCGTTTATGTCAATCGTGTGGGACGGAGGGGATTTTTTTCATGTTTTCCTTATTAGCTTTTTGAGAAATACATTTATATATAATATGTTTGTTTATATATAAATGTATTTCTCCAAAGTGGAGTTATACTTTATATGGAATGTTTTATTTTATATTAAGACACAAAAGATTAAAAATATTAGATTTTCATTTATTAAGTTTCATCGATTAACTTTTATATAGTGTTGTACGTCCACTTTGTAAAGTAATTTACACAGACAATTTCCGAACGAAGGCACTTTCTCGACAAACACGCAACAAACTTTCCTTTTGTCACTCGCTAAGAATTTTATTTTATTATATATATTTATATATTTTATCGTTCTCTTTGCTTTTTGAATTTTTTGAGGTCAGTCGCGGCGCAGGCGCACAAGAGCCTGTAAACGCGACAGATTGTGGGTTCGATTTCCACTCGAGAAAACGAAATATGTATTATATTAATTGTTGCTATCCCCTAGGGACAAAGCGTAAAGTAATCTATGATTTGTTGAAACTTTTATATTTTTTATTTTATTTATATATTTTTCGAATTTTCTACTAGTCGTGGATTTTATTTACTATAAATTTTATTTTATTTTTAATTGAGCTTATAAATATTTTATAGCCATTTTGGCATTTTTTTCAAAAATATAAAACCGCATTGAAATTAAAAAAAAAAGTCTTTATATCTATATCATACATTCAAGTCAGAACATTGTCAAAACTTGAACTGCTTTTTAGTTATCATTGATACCAAAACAAAGATTATTTTTAGCAATTACTAATTTAACAAAAATACAAATAGAAACAACAAGTAAGTTTCTTTTTCTTTTTATTGCGTCTCAATAAATATTCAATAGAATGTTGCTTTATTTGAGCTGCGAGCCGCAATTTTGCATCACATTGATCAGGTAAGCGGTTATTTATTGAGAATTGCCAGTAAATCGAATATCCTGTGCTTCACGTCGCTTTGCCGCGGAACTGCCTCTTAACCAGGATTTAACGACGACTGTGAGCTTAGTTTGTTCGTATATAGTATGGGAATATATATCTTAGATGTAGTTAGTTATATGTATATATTTCAGTTATATATTTTATGTTTCAGTGCTTGAGATGGCTTTAATATGTATTTTAAAATAAAATCAGCTTCACGCTGCATCCCGCACACAGCAGGGTAGGCAGAGGGAACTTAGTGTTAAGACACTCCGTTCCCCACTTTCCGCCGTATTCTGGAGGCATTGCGTGCTGAGTTGCGGAGATCAACGCCGCGCTTTGCCTCGACACCAGAGCGAAGAAATGAAAATATAAATGTAAACAAATATTTCACTTCCTCGAGTAGGGATCGAACCCACAATCACTCGATTTTACAGTCATATTTTTTGGCTATGCGCCACGACCGAACTCAAATGTATTTTTTATTATATATTGCT
The DNA here is from genome assembly GCA_013403705.1 of Heliconius hermathena. Classification (NCBI taxonomy): domain Eukaryota; kingdom Metazoa; phylum Arthropoda; class Insecta; order Lepidoptera; family Nymphalidae; genus Heliconius; species Heliconius hermathena. The sequence continues at coordinate 14,829 of JAAIXJ010000550.1, forward strand.
ACTAATATACAATTAATGTGTAGAATAGCTTAATGCCTACAATGTTGGTACTTTATCATAAACAATTATTACCTTAATCATAATTTGTGACAATTACTTGTAATTAATATAATTAAGCTATTACATAAGATTTTTAATATTTTATAAGGTTAATTTATATTTTAAGTAATTATTAAAGAAAAATATTTCAAAAATAAAAATTAAATGAAATCAGCTTCACGCTGCATCCAGCACTCAATAGGGTCGGCAGAGGGAACCTATTGTTAAAACACTGTTTCCCTCTTTCCAGGCATTGCGTTTCAGGCAGTAGCGGAACTCAACGCTGAGCTTTTGCCTTAGTGCCAGAGCGAAGAAATTAAAATATTAATAAATAATAATTAATTCCTTCGAGTGGGGACCCACAACCGTCGCGTGACAGTCACACCTGCCCCTGCCATGTGTCCCTGCGCCGGACTCGAAAAAAAATATTTTTAATGAAGTATATAGAAAATCGATCTTTTTAATGAAGTATTTTTCACATTACCTTTATACAATATGGAGTTACGATAGGTATTAGTTTATTTTAATTAAATTCTTTATATTTCCATTTACAATTTTCACTATTTTATTTCTTAATAGATTTTTTTGCTTCGATTCATTTTCTTTTTTACTATCTCCGACTAAGTTGGCAATACAACTTTTCTGAAGAAAATTCAATTTGTGTTAAGAGACGTAAACGGAGTTTTATTCCTTGCATTTATAAATTGTATCGCAATCTTTGCTTTAAATCGTATCAAATAGTTTTCACTGAATTGCTTCACAAAATAAAGATGTAGTAAACTTCTTAAAGATTTTTTAACATAATTAAAAAACATAAGACTTAGAAATAGACTTACTTGAGACTTTTATTACTTGAAAAATATAAATAAATTAAATAAGTCTTGTTTTTAAGACTTCGTTCTCAGCTCATTCGTTATCAGCTTCATTCTGTATCCCGTACACAGCACAAGCAGAAGGAACCTAGTGTTGAGATACTCTGTTCTTCATTTTCCACCGAATTCTGGAGGCATTGCGTGTTGAGAGGCGGAACTCGCGTGCAATAAATATTTCATTTCCTCGAGTGGGATAAAAGAAAAACCAAATTATAAATAATTAGTAAGGATTTATATCCTAGAGGCCAGTCGTGGTGCAGCGGCACGAGGTGTGACTGTAAAACCGACTGGTTGTGGGTTCGATCCCCACTCGTGGAGATGAAATATTTACTTAAATTTATATTTCCATTTCTTCGCTCTGGTGTCGAGGTTATGCGCGGCGTTGAGTTCTGCCACTCAACACGCAATGCCTCCAGAATTCGGCAGAAAGTGGGGAACGGAGTGTCATAACACTAGGTTCCCTCTGTCTACCCTGCTGTGTGCGTGATGATGATGAGCTGATATTGAACTTAATATTTTTTTATTTTAGATAGCTAACGAGTCTATAGCATTCCGAAGAATGTCAGGTGAAAAATCAAAATGAATCGGTGCGCCGCACCGTAAGGCAGGCAATCGAGAATCGACTAAATTCTCCTGCAGGGTAAGCTCAGTTTTACGTAGGGCTATCAGTTTTCCAATCATTCACTAGAAAACTCTTGGAGTGATAACTTTTGATGTATTTTGGGTTGTTTAATAAGCAACGAAGTTTTAAGTAAGCTTCATGTTGTATTCCAAACATAGCAGGGTAGGCAGAGGCAGAGGGAACTTAGGAGCCTAGTGTTAAAACACTCCGTTCTCATTAGTATCTTAATGTTTCCCGTTACGTTCCCCACTTTCTAACGAATAGTGAAGGCATTGCGTATTGAGTGTCAGAGCTCAACACCGCACTTTGCTTAGTTATCAGAGCAAAGAATTAAAAATATTAAATATTTCATTTTCCCGCCTGGGAGTCGAACCCACAACTTGCCACGTTTACAGTCGCATGCTTATACCCCTGTGCAACGACGGGCCTCAAACTAAAAATATAATTTAATTTCAAAATTTTTAGAGTAGAGTTACTCTAAATATTTTGAATATTTATTAAAGTACAATAATATAATTATATTAAATCATAAGCTATAGCTACAAAAAGAAATAAAATATTATTAAGTATCTACCTCTGAAAAATCTAAAATCACAATAAAAAAATGCTTCTTTATAAAATGTGACTGACAATAAAAGTAAACTTGGATGATCAAATTTTATCATGAGATTGTATAATTTAGGCCACGGTGACGCAGTGGAGCAATGTCTTACTGTTAACGAGATGACTTCGGGTTAAATTGCCACAAAATCATGAAAGTGTTATGTAAGATATTTTTTTTTCCTTATAAAAACAGAAAAATATAAACTTATATTATAATTTTATTATGGAATAAATCAAATAAATCAGCTTCACGCTGTATCCCGCACACAGCAGGGCAGGCAGAGGGAACCTAGTGAAAGACACTCCGTTCCCCACTTTCTGCCGAATTCTGGAGGCATTGCGTGTTAAGTTTTAAGTTTTAATTTAAGTAAATATTTCATCTCCTCGAGTGGGGATCGAACCCACAACCAGTCGGTTTTACAGTCACACTTTGTGCCCCTGCGCCACGACTGGCCTCCTCTGTTTATTATGGAAATTATCTACAATTTGACAGCAGATATAAATATTAATTAAATATGGAAAATATTTTTAATATTGTATGTATTTACATATAAGCAATAAAATTGTAGCGTGTCCCAACGTACTCAGAAATTATTTTGAAGTCATAGACGGAGGTAGGTTTTGTTTGTTTCTTTACGTCATTTATGATTTTCTGTATACCAAAATAGATTAGAAAAATATTTATGACACATTTTTTAGCACTTTAAAGTATTATCCCACACTTAGGAAAGACCATATTTTTATTAAAAAAAAGTATTTGACACTCTCTATATAGGTACAATAATTTAACTGAGGGAATTCCAAATCCTTCCTTGCAATTTAACTGACCGATTCATTTGTTCCAATTGTATTTTCATGTAATATTATTTAAAAAAAAAAACTAGGTAGGTATATTACCATAGCCCTACGGTAAATCACTAACTGGGTAGTGGAGCGAAACGCGGGTGCAATGGCCGTTTCATTAGTTTATTTAAAAATTAACGAGACTTAGTCGAGTAAGGAATAAGGAAAACGAGTGGAAGAACTATGTATAAATATATATGTAATATTATAGCATCTATACACGAATATTTCTAACATGGAAAGATAAATATGGAGAAACAGGGATAAAATTTTAAACTGCACCCTTACCAAATTAAATAAAAAGAAATATGAAGATTTCATTTCATCTTTTAATTTCTACGTTTTAATTATTGAGCATAATGTGAAACATTGTGTGTGATCTCCAAATCACACACAATGTTTCACATTATAATCAGTATATGATTATAATTTTGATATATTGCTTTTCATTTTTATAACTTTAAGGTTAAGATTCACCACTTGCTGATAAAGTCCCGAACAATCATCATCCATCTGCCAGACAAGCTATATTTAATTTTTGATTTCACAGGTCTCGAATAGCAATATCTAATAGATACATATTTAATCCGCTTCACGCTGTATCCCGCACACAGCAGGGTAGACAGAGGGAACCTAGTGTTAAGACACTCCATTCCCCACTTTCTGCCGAATTCTGGAGGCATTGCGTGTTGAGTGGCAGAACTCAACGCCGCGCTTAGCCTCGACACCAGACCCAAGAAATGGAAATATAAATTTTTGTAAATATTTCATCTCCTCGAGTGGGGATTGAACCCACAACCATTCGGTTTTACAGTCACACTCCGTGCCGCTGCGCCACGATTGGCCTCAGATACATATTTGAGACACATGCATTTCATTTTCACATACTTATTTGTAATTTATATTATGTTATATAATGTAACAAATCGTATGAATTGTTATCTACTATTATCGTTGGAAAATATTTATTTTGTATTTTCATCTTCGTCTGTGAGATAGCATTAATTATTAGATAACTATCAGAAACTGTTTTCCTAAACGGTGAAACTGGTCCTAAATTTCTTATTAAGAAATACCTAAATCCATATTGATAAATCGTTCTCATGTCTAAGATCGATCATGAGATGCCGTTTTTATTCATATATGTGAAATTTTGTAATGAAAACGGAATTATAAGATCGACCTCAGATTCGAGAGCGTTCTAAATGTTATAGAAAAAATCGCATTTTCTCTAACTAATATTCTTTTATCAATAAATAAATAAAGTAAATAAATAAATCAGCTTCACGCTGTATCCCGCACCCAGCAGGGAAGCAGAAGGAACCTAGTGTTAAAACACTCCGTTCCCCACTTTCCCCCGAATTCTAGAGGTGTGTTGAGTGGCGGAACTGAACGCCGCGCTTTGCCTCGAAGAAATGGAAATATAAATTTAAATAAATATTTCATCTTCGAGTGTCAATTTTGCAGTCACTCTTTGTGCCCCTGCGCCACTATAAGGACTCAAAAAATCCCATTAAAATGGAAAACTAAGGTATAAACAATTTCTATAAAATTTTTAACGTTTCATGCAAATAAAGTTTTTCATCCAAGATAGTTGAAATGTGTGAAGGCACGTAAATCTAATATAGCACTGATGCCGTCACGTAGCTACATTTGTCGGCAGTATCACGTAATACGATTGCATTGAATTTGCTACGAGAAAATTGCATTATTTGAAATCCATTGCCTATAGTTACTATGCTATGCTATGCCTATGACCTTAGGTATGTTTGTCTGTTTCAAATCAGACTTAAAAATATTTTTTTTAGAATGTTCACCAAAAATGTTTAATCTGTATCCCGCACACTGCAGGGTAGGCAGGGGGAACATAGTGTTAAGACACTCCGTTCTCCACTTTCTGCCGAATTTTGGTGGCATTGCGTGTTAAGTGGCAGAACTGAATGCCGCACTTTGCCTCGACACTAGAGCGAAGAAATGGAAATATAAATTTTAGTAAATTTTTCATCTCCTCTAGTGGGGATTGAACCCAAAACCAGTCGGTTTTACAGTCACATTGAGTGCCGCTGCGTCACGACTGGTCTCTGTTTAATTATAAAGTTTAATAATATATATGTTTTAAATTTATGTATTTTAAATACAGGATATGGTGGAAAAGTAATTTTTAGATCTTTAGGTTTTTGTGTGTTAACATCTTCCGTTTCATTGATGGTGGATCAAGGTCAATCTGTCTGTCTGTTAAGATTGCGATTTTGTTGCATTTTCTATTAAAATTCGCCGCATAATCAAAACTTATAGTGCATTTCGTGTGAATCTACAGTTATAAAATTTGGCACAAAATGAAAAATTACAACAAAAATAAAGGAAAAAAATTGAAAAGTGAAAATCTTTAGATATTTCTTACAAAAAAATCATTGAAAACTTATAATTGTAGTTATCTCATACGAAATGAATGCATACCTCTGCAAATTGAAGTTGATCATCTTTCGTAAATAGTTCTTCCTTTTGGCATACTATCCTGAATTTGGTACGGAACTCTCGGTAAGCGAGACTGACTCGCATTTGACCGGATTTTTTTTATTTTAAAGGATTTTAAATATTTCAATAATTAACTGAATTCATTCATTACGTTTCGGATAATCTAAATTATGTAAAATTTAAAAAAAAACTGACGTGTTCACAGCAATTATCACGTGCATGTTCCTTTTCACTGAGATCAAAGACAATCACAAAACCGACCATTATCAAGATTACTTATAAAAGTTTACTTCTGATAGAAGTTCTTGAGGAGCTTTGATTCTTTAACACAATTCGTATACAATGAGTAAATTAATACATACATACATTCTGTAAAGCCAACTTTAATTAATGGGATTCTTTTATACAAAAGAATCACTAAGAAGGCTTGGGTTCGGTGGCTTGAGTGTCAAATAAAATATTTTTTAAAATTATTATTTTCATTGCTTCGCTCAGGTGTATATGTAAAGCGCGGCGTTGAGTTCCGCCACTCAACACGCAATGCCTCCAGAATTCGTAGTGGCAGATTTAAGTTTTTATTTATTTTTTATTAAGCCCCGAAGAAAACAGAGTGGTGGTATAAGTTTAACGTATATGATAGTATGTGTATCTGTCTATCCCAAGCCTGTCATTGTGTTATCGTAGCTCTTTAAACGAATAAACTGATTTTGTTTTTTTAAAGGTTACTTAATTCAGAGTATTCTTAACAATGATTTAAGAAAATATTATGTTCAGCCCTTTAAAATTATCAGCTCTTTGCTAGTTGTTTGGTTACTTTTCACTTGTGTCAGGCGATTTTCAATGAATGATTATGATTTATGAAATTCTTTTCCTTAATGCTGTAAATATTTAAAAAAAATGTGACCTTTTCAACACTGCATGCAAGATTCGAATTAACTTATTTATTTTAAATACAGAACTGTTACTTTTCACGGTTGTATACCTGAAAAGTATGGTAATCAAATAAAAATCAGCTTCACGCTGTAGCCCGCACACTGCAGGGTAGGCAGAGGGAACCTAGTGTTAAGACACTCCGTTCCCCACTTTCTTTTAGATCTGATCTGGAGGCATTGCGTGATGAGTGGCAGAACTCAACGCCGCGCTTATCCTTGACACCAGAGCGAAGAAATGGAAATATAAATTTAAGTAAATATTTCATCTCCTCGAGTGGGGATCGAACCCACAACCAGTCGGTTTTACAGTCACACCTCGTGCCGCTGCGCCACGACTGGCCTCAAAAGTATGGTGATAATTTATATTGCGACTTATCTGTGAGTGTTTTTACTATCTCTTAATTGCTCATTATTTTAAATCCACATAATCTTAACAACATTAGCACTGTTTAAATAACGACAACAGGGATAGAGGAAAAAAATAGATTTGTTTCTAAGTAAGAAAAATATATAGATGTTTAATGATTATTTCGGAAGTGTTTATTTAATTATATTAAATGTAATTATAGGGTTAGGCAAATGTGCTTTATATTAAAAAGGGTCTCTCGGGGGCAAGTTATAAATGAAGTTAACAAAATTTGAATTAACAGCGAAAACTTTATCTTTAAATGGGTCCCAATACCTATAACTTTCTTCCTTTATTCAGTTCTTATATTCTTAACACATTTTAACGAAACATTTTAATTATATTAATTATTTTAATGTTTTTATTTCTTCGCTCTGGTACCTCGACTCCACTCGACACGCAACGCCCCCAGAATTCGGCGGAAAATTGGGGAAAAGAAATGTCTTAATAGGAACGGCGTGTTTTAACATAAGGTACCCACCCAGGTTTCGTCGGCCTACGGTGAAATGTGCGAGATACAACGTGAAACTACAAAAAAAAAGCATCCTAACTAGTATTGCTCTTTCGGCCAACAATGAAAAATATTTTTAGGTTTATCAATATATTTAAGTACTAAAGTTAAATATAAATTTTAAAACGCTACTAAATTACTTCAGTCAATCATATTTTTAAAACAATATATAGTATTTCAGATTTACGCTTTTCTTGCTTTGGCAGACTAGGCGGTGGAAGCCGAGTGTTAAGACATTTCATGCCCTAGTGTCGAGACCTTGCGTGTGGAGTAGAGAGAAGATACGTGTTAGATATCGCGACCCGTGTGTGGGTTAGAATCCCATTCGAGGTATTTATAATAATTTATTATTTTGACAATCGTAAGACACTATCATTTAATGAACATGGTTCTTGAATATTCGAAAAAAGAGAAAGGCATCTCTATGTATTTTGTGATTTCTCTAACCTCTAAGCGTTATATGAGAGAAAATCTACAAATATAAAAAAAAAACTTTTACACATACGCTGTCTTCATGGAAGATATACGAGAAAATCTGTTGTTAGGAGCATTTTTCAATGTAACAAAAGCCAAAATAATATATTTCTAAATTTTTTGTTTGTTTGTCTGTGCATAGACCAAAAAGTTGTGTTTATTAATGTTGCTACAAAATAAATGTTGTAATTTGATAAATTGGCTGAAGCATTAGCTTTCAATGTACGGATATTGTCTTTAAAATGATAGGAAATGTTACAAACTTAACATATGATCACGAAAGTAATTCAGATAAGAAAATAAATAATTATAATATAGGCCGGTCGTGGTAAAGACTAGGTTCCCTCTGTCTACCCTGCTGCGTCCAGAATACAGCGTGAAGCTGATTTATTTTATATTATAATATAGTACAAACGGGCGAATCCGCGAGCGGGCAAGAAATAAATTTAATTTTAATATTTTCCTAATAACAGTCATCACTACACATCATTCTAATTTAATTACCCGTCACTTAATCAGTAATATCTTTTATTTTGGGAAGGTACCTTTAATAAATTTGACATCCATCAAATACTGTAAAAATTCGTTGTCTTAAAAAACGAGTTTACGCAAACAATCTTCCAATTTGCACCCTTGCGTGTCGTCGCGCCCCATTACAATTTGCGCATTTTATTTTCCGTTTGGGAAATCCCAAATGAAATTTACTTGTAGCGCCACGTAAAGTGGAAAATGACTAAAACAGTACATTTTACCTTCATCTAGGTATATTTAAATTTAAAACGCTTAATCCGTAACGCGGTTTATCTATATGATTTAATTTACGTGATTTAACGAACCTTTGATTTTATTATTTCTGAATATTGTGGTCAATATTGCTTATATTTGGTGGGGGTTAATGATTAACGTTTTGCGTATATGGTGGCGGAGCTCAACGCTGTGCTGTGTCTTTTTTAACCTAGGAAATGGAAATAGTTAATTTCCCTGAGGTAAAATCAAACCCATAACCACCACTTCTATTGTCAGACGCTTCGCCATGGCCGTCCTATTATAATATAAATTTACTTATGGCTACTTTTGAAACGTTAATATTTTGCTCGATTTATTTATTTACAATTCTCGCTCTTATTTATTTTGACTATTGTTATATACACTGCCATTTTAGGAAAACAATCTAATTTTAGCTCAAAAAAATATAGAGAAAGATCGTCAAGAAACGTTTTTTTTTATAATAATTGTACACAACTTTTGGAATTTGCTCTTCCTTCATTCATTTTAAAAGTATTATCAAGATCTGTGAGATCTTTTAAACAGAGATTCAAAGAAAAACTCAGACAATTAAAGATTTCTTTTAAAGATAAGAAATAAATATATAACTTTGATATAATTTATTTCGTGAAAAGAGAAAAAAGAACACAAAAAGAGCTTTATTTTTTTAAGTAGTATCCACTACTTAAAAAAATTAAGATTTTTTTGTTTTTCTATTTTGATATTTTTCAAGAAAAAATTCAGAATTGATAAAGACTTATTAGAAAAGACCTTTGTCTTTGTATAGATTCGTTATATTAAATTGAAACCATATTGGGATTGTTTAATCATATTTTTTTATAATCATGTGCTTTGCCATCAACTCGATGCCATGTAGTTGCCATTGTAAAGCTTTACCGATATACTACTTTATTTTCTGTGTTTCAATTCAATTTCCAACAAGATTTTGTTGCAGTATTAACTGAAAATTATTACCTCATACTCAGGTCTACGGATTCTTGGAGAAGAGATAACTTGTATCACAATGTCTCAAACATTGTGGAAGAGAATGGCAAAAAAGGAGTGGCTTAGCACTAGGTTTCCTCTGCCTACGCTGCTATATGCAATATACCGCATAAAGGAAAAAAATGCATTCTATAGTTATAGAAAAAAATATAGAGAACGTATTAAATAACCTACATTAAAAACGTGTTTACTTTTGAATAAATTCTTATTTACAATTTTATTTTAATTATCTATATGGATGTGGTTTTGTAACCACAACGTAAATAATAATCATTTAGATATGATTTGTTCTAATTAAGGATATTTTTATTTATTTCTTACAATTTTAAAGTGTTATTTCACACTTAGGAAGGAAAAATATTTTTTAGAAAATGTATAAACTAATTTGAAAATAATTTGATTGTAGCGTTTTCATCAAGCTACTATAGAGGTCAGTCGTGGCGCAGGGGCACAGGGTGTGACTGTAAATCGACTGGTTATGGGTTCGATCCCCACTCCAGGAGATGAAATATTTACTTAAATTTATATTTCCATTTCTTCGCTCTGGTGTCGAGGCAAAGCGCGGCGTTGAGTTCTGCCACTCAACACACAATGCCTCCAGAATTCGGCAGAAAGTGGGGAACGGAGTGTCTTAACACTAGGTTCCCTCTGCCTACCCTGCTGTGTGCCGGATACAGCGTGAAGCTGATTTATTGATTTATTTATTTAAATATTCGTATAGTTTAAGCGGGTGAAGCCGCGCGGATTCGTTAGTAGAATAATAAATCATTCCTGTAGGATTCTATTTTTTTCTTGGGTAGGTATATGAAAATGTTTTGTATAGGTCAGTGATTTTTGTAAAGCAGTCTGGAATCTAGACTGTCGTAAGTGCTGCAATACTAAACAAGATCAAACAAGATCGTTGTTTCTTTGAAGATTTTTTTAATTTTTTTTGATAATTACAGTAAACGAAGCGAACATGGCTTGACGAGCGAAGCGAAGATGGACAAAGCCCGAATAATAATAATAATATTTTTTAGAACATATTTCAAGAAAACTAGTCATTAATTAATTTATAATTATCGTTATCTCAATATTTTTTTAATTAATAAATTATTTGGCAGAATTTTTAATTACATGTACTTTGATAAGTAACAAGTAACTGTTAACAGATAAAACAAAAGTAAATTATATATAAATAGCACTGCTCTTAAATACAACAAACAGTGACCGAAAAGAGTGCTTCAGTGCCGCACCACACATGCATTATAAACTTTAAAAAGTAGTACATAATAAACGTATATACAGTAGTAAATATTAATAAATATTGAAAGTAAATTTATCAGATCATTATTATACGAAGTATATTATATTACAAAGCTCTTTTTTGTTTAAATCAACTCGTGATTGGTGAAAAGTGTAAATTTATTGAAGAATTTATCACCATAATTTTCGAAAATGGAGGCTCGCTTACCTGATGTAATGAAATATGTGGCGGAATATTTGGATTTAAAACAATGGACGTTCACAAGAGAACAATTGAGTAAGAGCATTGAAAATTATTTTGGCGTACTCATACCAGTTACTTTAGTTGAAAATGATAATACAAAACAAATAGAAATACCTCTTTTCGTCAAATTTGCACCCAATCCGAGCGTTGAAGAAATGAAAGTTGTTATGAAGCAACATTATGAAGCTGAAATTTATACTTATACTGTTTTGATTCCGACTTACAAAAAAAATACTAATTTAAATTTAAATGAATTCTTCCCTGAATGTTATTACACTAGTTTAGAGGAGGAGAGACAAGTCTTAGTTTTGAGTGATATGAGAAGCAAAGGGTATCAAAGGTATGAAAAATCCAAATATTTCGACGTCGATCATACAATCACGTCATTAAAAGCCTTGGCAGAATTCCATGCATTGTCAATAATTTACAAGGAGAAAGGAAATACCTTTAATAATGAAAAAATGAAACCTTACTCAGAAAAACACCCTGAGATGTATTATAGTTATATAAAAACTTCACTTCAGAAACATTTAAATTTGTTTGTCGGTACTATCTACGAGGATTATATGAAGAACTTAGAGAAAGAACTTGCTTCTAACATTCATTATGCTTCTTCTAATGTCAGATGTTTAATCTACGGTCACGGAGATTTTTGGAAAGAAAATATACTGTTTAAATATGAGGTCTGTGGAAAAATTATTATACCTACTCGTTTATACAATAGTTGTTTTTTTTTATTTTATTTTGTGGTCGTCGTGGCGCAATGGGACATCTTGGGACTGTTAACATGATAATTGTGGGTTCGATCCTCACCAGTGGAAATGAAATATTTTCATTTCTCTGCTATGACAAAACAAAGCAAGGCGTGAAGTTCCACCACTTAACATAGAATATCTGGAATTCGGGAGGAAAATGAAATGTCTTAACAGTAGGTTCTTTCCTATCTACTTTGCATTCAATAAACTGCGATTTAAATGTGTGTAAAAAGTAAATTCCACATAAACTGACAGAATTCAATATAACTATAACTTCTTTCCGCCATTTACATTCTACAATGGTTGGCAAAAAATGAAAACAGTGCCTTACTTTGATTGACCAGGAACCACTTACATTTATATATAAAATAACTATTACAAAATATTCTTTTGATAAAGTGTGGTATTTGAACTCAAGACAATCGCTTGCTTTTAAACGACTTCAAAGATTCTAAATACTTCTCGTAATCATTTTTTATGATTTTGCTTTCTAAAATTAAAAGTATGTATAAAATTATAAATAAATAAATATTTGGTGCATTTTTTGTTATGGGGCCGTCGTGGCGTCGTGCCTGTAATCACGTCGGTTGTGGGTTAAATTCCCACTTAGGAGAATCAATTTATTTCACCTTGCTTTTGACATAAGATACGAAATGACCCAATAATTGCAGAAAAAGAGAGACGTAGTGTCTTGACCTTATATCTACCTTACTTTGAATTAAAAAAAATCAGCTCAACAACTGTGTATAGTGACAATATATGTTAAATACTTTTTTTTTCAGAATGAGGCACCTGTGCAAACTTGCGTACTCGATTTTCAAAAATCAAGAATGATGTCACCGGCCCAAGATATAATACAATTCCTTGTCGCAAACGTAGAACTAGTAAACATACGAAGGCATCTCCAAGATTTTCTTAAAATTTATTTAAATGAATTACACTGTATTCTTCATAATAACGATCTTAGTGACATATATTCTATGAATGACTTAAAGTTCGATATAAAAATAGTTCTTCCCTACAGTTTATCTATAACTTTTATGAGTTATTCACTATTTTTTGGATTAGAGAATGACAGTACTGTGCCGAGCAAAAATGTATGTGACGACGAGAGCAAAGATTCAGCTGAAACTCTATATAAGAACACTGTGATTGATGTTTTAGAATATATGAATAGTGTAAATTATTTAAAATTGTAATGATTAATAATATTGTATATAATTATGTACATGTTACTTTTATTTTGTGCAACCAGATAACACTAGCAATAAACTTTTTGAAACAGGCGTTTTACGTGCTGGAGCCCAACATTGTGGTATACCACAATGTTGGGCTCCAGCACGTAAAAAGATATACATATCTTTTTATCAAAACGGTGCCCTGCGTTGGCTCACTTTGGTCACACAAAATAACGGTCGAACCCCAATCGTCGCTGTGCTGCTGCACCATGACAGCCTCTATAAAAAACTCTTTAAGTATCGCATCTCCACAGCATTCATCTTTCTTTCATTCTTCTTCTGTAATACCCACGTTTCGCTGCCGTATAACAGAGTCGGTACCAAAACTGCATTGTGTACGGCCAAACGCGCAGCTGTGCTGACGTTTCGCCGTCTCATCAATGCAGCTAAGGCTCCGTTAACCTTGTTACCGGCAGCAATACGCCTTTCCACATCCATCTCGTATCTTCCATCTCTACTGAACATACTTCCCAAGTATACATATATTAAAATGATAAGCTAATAAATTTTGTATAAATATTATAAAATATTTATTTTACCCTGTCCAAGTAAATATAATTAACTACAACGCTTTTCTTAATGAAACCAAACAAAACATTTTTTATAAATTGTGATATTTGATCTTACTATAATATGTTTTTTTTTACGTTTAGACAATTAACTACAACGACATCCTAAAAGTAGATACCTATAACAACATGGATAACCGATACAAACCGAAACGAATTTTTCAAAACAAATTATATCTTTCTAAATTTATTGTATATAAATGAATAAACACTAGTATCTAAGTGAATAAACACTATTTATAATAGTTCTAACCTATTTACATAATTTTGAAGCACTGAAAAGTCACTTTCACGTCAAATTTTTACTAAAAATAATATTAAAAATTTTATTTGAACCTGTTAGCTTTTTTCGATTGTTGACTTCTTCGTATCGTGTCATAAGGTCTTCCGCTCAGTACTTGTCTAAATTTTTTGCAAATTTTTGCGCCATTTTTGATGCAAAAACACTCACCCTCGTGGTCTATACATAATTCTGAAGGCCCTTCAGAGCCCGACCGTCTGACATCTGATTTAGTCGTCGTCGTCGTCGTGTTTTCAGCTTCTACTGAAATCCATTCAGTAGAAGGTGAAAACATCAAAATTACCTACTTTTTATATAAGAAATCCACCTAAGCTCTGTAAAAAAGGGAATCCCTCCTCTTTATTTACGGGAAAAAAAGTTTTAACTTTTGGGAATTTGTTATGTTATGATGTTATATAGCCTATAGCATTTCTGAAGAATGCATCTTTCATACAAAATAAAAAGAAAGTAAATCGGATCAGTAGATCCGAAGATCTACTACGCGTTTAAACAAACAAACACAATAAATATTCATCAAAATAGAGAGGTAGAGTACTAACGCAGACCGTTGGTAATCGCTCGAAGAACAAAACAAATAAGACGGAGTAGAGCTACGATTTATACTATATATTATAGATATAAAATATCCAAATTACAAAAAGCAGTTGACGACGAAAAATGAAAGGGTGAGAATTTCCGCAAGATATATTTAAGATTAAGCTAAAAAGTTTCAGACTTCTCCTAAAGCTAAAATTTCAGAAGTATTGCAAAATGTAAGAGTACCTAAAACCGAAAAGAAAACACTTATATTTAGAAAAAAATTTTTTGAAAACCATCTAGAAAAATCTAAAATACATTTAAGAATAGATTGCCGTTGGTCCCAGGTCGAAAAAATTATTATTTTCGGAGATATTATAATAAATATTTTATGGATCAGTGCCTCAGCTTAGGTACGCGTCTCAACCTGTCGGCAGCTGAACCGTGGTTTTCCTATAGCCCTGTGAGTCATTACCAGGTATTCTTTTGCCTCTCTTCACAAAAGCCGACTATTATATATACAGGAAAAAAGGTATAGGTGGCGATAGTTGAAAAAATTTCAAGGCTGGTAGGTATAGGGATAGCGTCATAGCGTCAGTTTACGAATAGAAACCACGCTATTCTCATCTCGTTTCGATCCGAATCGTTTCGTTTATAACTATCGAACGCTCAGAATTGTTATTTGCCCTTTGAAATGAACAACGAGAAAGTGTACGCCGGGAAAAAGGGTACGAAGAGCTATCTGACGAAGAGTCAAGCAGGCGGAGCGCTCGCTCACGGATGCTTCAAAAGAGGCAAGAAGAGCCTCTATAAGTTCAAGAAAAAATGCTAGGGCCCCTGATTTGCTTCTTAAAGGCCAGCTATATGGTGCCGGAATCGCTGATTAAAGGTATTTTGTTTTTTTTTTTTTTCAATTTATCACATGAATTAACAAACTTCAAACTTTAAACGCGTTTTTCTCAAAACCACTTTTTTGAGTGCGGCACGCAGCAGAACTCGAGCAATTTTGGTCTGATCGACTTCAAATTTGGACTGCATCAATAAAACTATAGATATCTCAATAAAAAAAAGTAATAGCCTTTTAAAGACGAGAAATTTTGCTCGAAAATCGATCTTAAATTTCAAAAGCGTGTCTATTTTTTAAAAATTAATATTTTTTCAAATTTCTATGTACTTCTCTCTAAAATATCATACTATTAACGAAAACACTCGGTATTTTTTTTCAGATCGACTTTGAAGACAGTTCTGCTGCGTGCCGCGGATCACTTTAGAGGCAACAGCACTTAACGCGGAAGCTTTCCCAGCGCCACCATGGGGCGTGAAACATTAAAAACTATTTTTTATGTATCTTGAATAAATAACAAACAAAACAAAAGAAATTATAATAGGAATATGTCTTTTTTTTCCACCAAAAAAAAAAATCTTGAAAAACGGCAAAAAAAACTTAGGGTCACAGTGATGTTGTCCCTTAAGAGTTAAACCGTTGTATAATTGGAATGATGTATTAAAGAAGATTCAACATTAATAAAAAGAGGATGCTACTTCATAAGAGAAATGGACAAGGGCAATGAGCTGAGTTGACCAAAGAAAGATTCTTGATATTTAGATTTAATATTTTATTATTTTCTCTCATGTTGTTGAAACTGATATAGTTTATAATGAATAGATGGTTTTCATTCTTTTGGCGAGTTGCCCTTAATAATAATAACAAGAATGGTACTTTTTCGTTCTTTTTATTAGCTTATAAGTAATTTCAAATAGATCTCTAGTGCGATTCGCAATACTTGAAACGCTGTGATTTTTCTAAAAAAAGTTCAATATATTAAGTACAAAAGTTGATATTATCAGATTAGTAAAAAAAAATAATAAGTAAATGTTACTTTATCTTTATAATTTAAAATAAATATCTTTTATTGTTGTTATACGTATATCATCTGCCCTAATTCTAACATTTTCGAATTAGAATTATTATAGAATTAGGGCAGATGTTATGAAAGTGGTTTGTTTGATTATCAGTAGTCATCTTTTAATTTTTGAACCTAATTTTTATTCCACTTTTTTATATAATAGTTCTTCTAGACTTTTTGCAATTTTATGCGCAGTTTAACTATTCTTTCGTCACTGGATACGGTCGAAACAGGTGTTCTCGGTCATAGCAATAAAGATATAGAGTTTGGCGTACAATACGGGCAGCTTGTTTGCGGCGATTTCTACTCCTCTTATTGGCAGTTTTCATCTTATGAGACAGAGTAACTTTAAGTATACTTATGTATATGTTTAAAAAATCTAAAGTAATTGAATATTATTAAGACAGAAGATATAATACATGTCTTCTTGAAATTATTTTCTCTTATTAAATTATATTATAAAACAACATCACACAACCAGGCAACATCCATGTTCTGTATGAAAAACAACTGAGCTACAAAAGAATACAACAGAGTCCCTTAAATATGAAAATAATTTTGTAGGGTTACTGACTACTACAATTAGTACAAAATAGCACCAAAACACTCGCTAATTTAATATTTGTGTTAACGAAAGAGTGTAATTTAGAAAAGACTAACTTTTAGGCATAAAAAAGTAGAATGGCCTTCTACAAAAGGCGTAAATGGCGACTGTGCTTACGAGTAGTAAGAGGCAAATATATGTAGTATATAGCTGTGCAGAAAATTTTGGATTTTGTTTATTATTCTAAATTTCACGTCTACCCAAAGCACCTAACAAAAACAAAAAACATTTTTGTTTTAAATTTTGTTACTTTATATTGTTGTTGTAAATTTAGAATTTATTTTTTATTTATTTAATTGAGGCCAGTCGTGGCGCAGGGGCACAGGGCGTGACTGTAAAACCAACTGGTTGTGGGTTCGATCCCCACTTGAGGAGATGAAATATTTATTTACATTTATATTTTCATTTGAGGCCAGTCATGGCGCAGCGGCACGAAGTGTGACTGTAAAACCAACTGGTTGTGGGTTCAATCCACACTTGAGGAGATGAAATATTTACTTAAATTTATATTTCCATTTCTTCGCTCTGGTGTCGAGGCGAAGCGCGGCGTTGAGTTCTGCCAATCAACACGCAGTACCTCCAGAATTCAGCAGAAAGTGGGGAACGAAGTGTCTTAACACTAGCCCTCTGCCTACCCTGCTGTGTGTGGGATACATCTTGAAGCTGATTTATTTTTTATTTTATATTTCCATTTCTTAGTTCTGGTGTCGAGGCAGAGCGCGGCGTTGATTTCTGTCACTTAACACGAAATCAGCAGAAAGTGGGGAACGGAGTGTCTTAACACTAGGTTCTCTCTGCCTACCCTGCTGTGTGCGGGATACAGCGTGAAGCTGTAAATTTAGAATTAAAAAAAACAACCATGCAAAGCGCGAGGGGGACATTTATGAAGTTAGGGCTTATCATTTCAAAAAATACATAATTTTGTAATGATAAAATCAACTAATAAAAAAATAAAAAAATCAACTAATAACTAATTAATAGCACACAAGAAGTAGCTACTAACAACAATGATATTCAAAATGCTTGGTCCAAAAATACACACATATTTGTTGCCCTATAAAAATATATATAAATACATGTCATAAAAGATGTTTATGTACAGCTATTATCCGATGAAATACAATATTTTGATGCCGAACACAAAACCCGCAACGTTTAGAAAGCTACTCCTTTTATAATATCGGATTACGTTATCGTTACTTTATTGATTCTCTTTTCGACATATAGCTTTACTATATTGTAATATACTATAGCTACACTGTTATATTTGGCACAATGTCTGAATGTAAATACGCAGGTTGTAGGTTTGATTTCAATAGGGGAATTAATTATTTTAAATTGCTAGCATCTGTCTAGTTCGCCGCCATCGAGGCAGACGTTGGTGTTCTCGTATTTAGCACACGAGGGAGTGTCTTGTCACTGTGTTACTCTGCCTAGCTATACACGAAGAAATGTAAATCTGCAGTTATTTAGAAAACGTATAAAAATCCAGTATGAAGCCAGTCGTGGCGCAGCGGCACGAAGTGTGACTGTAAAACCGACTGGTTGTGGGTTCGATCCCCACTCGAGGAGATGAAATATTTACTTAATTTTTTATTTCCATTTCTTCGCTCTAGTGTCGAGGCTAAGCGTTGAGTTCTGCCACTCAACACGCAATGCCTCCAGAATTCGGCAGAAAGTGGGGAACGGAGTGTCTTAACACTAGGTTCCCTCTGCCTACCTTGTTGTGTGCGGGATACAGCGTGAAGCTGATTTATTTATAAAAATTTGAACGAAGCGTCACTCGAACCCGCGCCTCCTGGAAATTGACCAGGTGATGAACGTACGGCTTAGTGGTCAGAGCGCCTAGTCGGTTTCCAGGAGGCACAGGTTTGAGTCCCGCTTCATTCAAATTTTTATACGT
The DNA here is from genome assembly GCA_013403705.1 of Heliconius hermathena. Lineage (NCBI taxonomy): Eukaryota > Metazoa > Arthropoda > Insecta > Lepidoptera > Nymphalidae > Heliconius > Heliconius hermathena. Next base: position 33,658 of record JAAIXJ010000550.1, read on the forward strand.
TTTCGAAATTAATATGTTTCTTTCCTAAGTGTGGAATAACATTTTGTAAATGTTTGCAAATCGATTGTAGTCGTAATAGCTTACCGTAAAAAGGTTGAAAGGTCATTTATTTTGTGTGTCGAGATAAAAAGAGTAAGAATTAAATCCATCGTTATTAATGTGTCAGCATCCAAGAAGTCCATTTATTTTACTTGCTCCAATATGTATGTATAGTCTTATTTTATAAAGACGTATTTCGTATATACGTATATTGATTTATATAATATTATTTTCTAAATTATAAATGTAATATAGAGTAAAACCAGGATCCAGGATCAGGCCGCGTTTTTAAAAAATATTTATTAAGAATAATACTGCATGTATGTATAAGAAAACAGATCTTTCATCTATTGTGTAAGCCTTTTTTTGTGAACATAACGAATAATGCTTTGAGTAAATCCTGTTTTATTTGACCTTTCGAGGCTTTCCTTATGTCTTTAGATAGTTTCAGGAGACTATCCTTTGATTGTTGCCTTTTGTGGCGAATAATTGTCTAATGTTTAAAATGAGCGCCACCATAATAACCACAATAACTTCTTAATACACTATAGAATTAGCCATCTATAAGTCTCTACAATATTTAAGACACTATCCCCCAAATCGTTGAGGAGTTGTGTCTCCTATAATCATCTCATCTCAGCCTGCTCAGTAATGTCTTCAGAGATGATTACAAGAAGCAAATATATTATTATTATTAAAAATCACATTATTCTTTTTAAATAATAGAGGAATATAGACTATTAGAAAAATAATTTCTTTGAAATATTTCAAAATAATATGAAATTCATTAAATATTCTGTTGGGTATCTATCGAGAATATGAAAACTTTTCTGGCGCCAAGTAAGTGCTACTTGATACACGTCATCGATGTCTTAATGGTATAGCAAAATTGCCGCTTTGAGAATCGATGAATGTATTTATGTTAACCTTACATGTTATAACTTGTTATACATGTTATAACATTATATATATAAAAATAGTTTTTATAATTGCACTCAGTTTTTATATAAAGAAAAACTGTTTTTTGACAGTTTTTCCATATCTATTTTTGAGGCTGTCGTGCCGCTTAGACACAAATGTGACTGTAACGTGATGGTTGTGGGGTCCATCCTGACTCGGAGTAATGCATTACTATTTATTAATATTTTTATTTATTCTTTCTAGCACCAGCGCAAAAACCAGGCGTTAAGTTCCGCCACTTAACAAGTAATGTCTTGAAAAATTCGGCGGAAAGAGGAGAACGGAGTGTCTCAATACTAGGTTCCCTCTGCGTACCCTTTTGTATGCGGGATACAGCGCGAAGCTGATTTTTTCTTCTTTAACTCTTCACACATACTTTGTGAGATGTTTATTACAGATTATAAAAATATTTATAGCAATGTTTTATGGTTCTTTCATTCTATTTCTTAAAAAAAAATATTTTTAGTACACTCGGTGATTTCAGCGACTGATAGCAAAAACATACAAGACATATCACATCTGAACATCGATCACACACACATCACATTATGAACGAGAAATACAAGTAACTAATAAACATTGCATATTGAATATAACATTGTGTTTGAAATAGAAAAAAACGATGACTCTTCAGCCAGTAAATGAGGAAATATCAGTTATTCTATAGTAGAAACCGTTTCAAGTAGTGAAAAACACCACCTCCACCATGAGGACACCTCAATACTACGATAGTAAAATTGAGTCAGTACCGTTTTCTGTTTTTATGATTAGTATTTATTTTTCTTACAAATATGTATTATTGACTGTTTCTTTATTAGACATAATAACACTTTGACCAGAACCTGCCTACTAAGTTAAATTTAACTTACATTGATTAACTGCTTAAAAGTTTCCATGTACAAAATGTTAATTTATTATATGTTACTTGCTATCTAAAGACCGATAATATTAATAATAAATATAATATTAAGATGTTTAATTATAATAATGTTAAACGACATTTGATTTATATTTTCTAAACATTCATCATAACCGTAAAAAATATGGGGATACTTGTAGACCACATCTGTGACGGAACGTTACCATAAAGAACGCGTGTACTTATAGGTTAACATTTATATTTGGGTGATAATTTCATATTATGTTAGTATAATATACACAACTTTCAAAAGCAAAAATTAAGCATATATTGTTCCAAATATTATGAATTTATTGTCTTTGTAAGCTTTAAATATATTCGGAACTACATAATATGAAAGCATCACTCAAACGTAAAATCATCACTCCTAGAGTCACTGGATGCTTTCCAAAATTAGCAACAAATGGTACATGTGCTAAGTTAGAGTAAGATACGTATAATTTATACGAGGTCGAGGCAAAAGATAATCTTTACCGCAAGAAGGGTTTTCGTAGATAATACTCGAGGGACTTATTACTAACATGAATGCCGCCACTTTATATAATATATACATACATACATATATATACAGATACTACGAATTGAAGGGTATTTGGGAAACGTAACGACTGCTCAATTATTTCACTTTACATATAATAGAAAAGTTTATTTTAGTTTTTTTATCATTTGTTTAAGCAATACTCTTTTTTTCTCCGCATACTATAAAATAAATCACCTCCTGGTAAATGTGTGCATGTTATTTAAACAACGCAACTGATTTTAATGCGATTTTCACTATGAATAATCCAAGAAAAAGGTTTATATGGAAAATATACACATATATGAAAATAACAGCAGCTGTTATAAATAAGATATTCTTTAAGCTGTGAGGGCTTCATTAAATTTTAACGATGACGACGGATGTGAACACCTCAGCTTACACTAACATATTAGTATAAACTAAGGTGTCCATATTTTAACTGTATTCGTTTATATTATAACGGTAATAGGATAAATTGGATACAAAATAGTCTTTCAATATCCATAATGCCTATGACACGAGACATTTAGAATGCTGTAGCTATTAAAACTCGAGGATAGTCTGCTTTACGTTAATTTTATTTAGTTTACGTAACATGTAAAAATGTTTTTTTTTTCATATTTCAATAAAGTAATACATTTTAAATAAAGTTATACAATTTTCTTCTAATCTGTAATCTAAAGAGAGAATAGTAACATTGGCGAAATCAAATATTATACGAGGGCGAATATAACAGTAATACACTCAGTAAATTAACCATACCAGAGAGCAAGATACTATCAGCTCATTCTGCAGGAATCCAGGTCAATACGCGAGGCAATTAAGAATCGTTGGCGATAGTTTAATATAATAATTATGTCAACTGACAGACGAATGTCACCTCAGTGTACCCGTGACCACGGACTACTGCAAAGTGTTTGAAATGTCGGGTTTCCAAAATGTAAATTCTTAAATGTACGCGATTAATCCGGTTAAAATAGTTTCATTTAAAATCAGTAAATCATTCAGAATAATAGCAGCATAAATAATAATATATTTTCTACTAGCGGCCCATTTGCGGCTTCGGCCGCATACCACCTTTAATTATTTTATTATGCTGCATTTACCATAATATTGATTATTTAATTTACATTCAATCGTTTTAATTTTTTTTTCATAATTTTGAAAAAGTGCGAATACTACTTGGCTGCTTGAGAGGACGAAATCGGCGCTTCCTGCGGGAATTGAGCCTATGCTAGCGGCCGTAAACAGAGTGTTGAATTATTTTAATTTTACATTTTCTCGATAAGTATACGTCCAATTTACACATGCTGTAAAAGCCAAACTTTATCTTCATAAAATTTCCATGATGATGGAATAACTTTCACTCGTAAGTTTTAATATCTTTGTCAAATAAAAAAACATTGAAATATTACTTTGCAATTTTCAATAATTTTTTTGTCACAATATGTCTTATTATAACTTATTTATAAGAGATAGAAATAGGGTGTCCCGGACTTTATTTTAGAACTAATGAAACTGAATGTTTGTGTAGTACTATGTACTTACATATATTTAACTATTTTTGCAACGCACGCGGCTAAAGTAATACGATGGCGTTCCTAATTATTGTTATTTCGTTATTTATGGCTAACTAAGAATTAAACCGTAATGTTATATAACCTATAGCACTCCTGAAGAATGTAGATTTCATACAAAACAAACAAAAAGTAAACTAGTAAGTACTAGTAGTTCCAGACATCTTAGTTTTTAAACAAACAAACTCTTCCGCTTTATAATCTACTAGCGGCCCAATCGCAGCATCGCCCGCATACCACCTGTATTGCTTTTACTGCATTTACCAACACATGGATTATATAATTTATACATTTAATCACGAAAAACTTATTTTCATAAAGGAGAATGAAACTTTTGAGCCTACACGTAAAGAATTGAGATGTGATCTAAAAAATTATAATTTTTTTTTATTTTTAGAATAGCAAATAATAAATTAATTGACATTCTGAAAGTGGAGAAAAATAAAAAAAAATAAGATTTAGATCCTTAATCGATTAAAATCAATCATATTTTAAATCAGAGATGTGACAGCTGATTGACAATCACACCTTGTCTAATGATTTTTTGCATTTTTGCTTCTGTTTGTCATCGCAAAATTAGGCCATTAAATAAAAAACATAAAAAAAACATTTGCTTCTGTCATTACGTTCGTGTCATAACGCATCGACGTTTTGAATGTTTTCCCGTTTGTTTCATATTTTCAACGACTACTGTTTTGTTTTTCTCGGATTTTGACTCTGCCTACTTTGTACGACCCTCGCTTCCCCACTGGACTCTGAAATCTTTTGGATCTTACGACCGCCGCACTATGGATATGAATCGCTAAGTGAATTGTGGGATAGCCAATGGACACTGCAATACCCTAGTCCGACGAACTTTAGACGAAAATAAGAAAATATTCATTAAAATGTGTTTTATTTATAAATAATAAACATTAATGCTTAAACAATTCAGTAATCACATATTTTATAGAGGTTGATATTCAAGAAATTGTGCTGCGAACTTAACCTCACTTTTATCAAATCTCTAATAACTCAGCTCTCAGATTGCCAAAATTTATATAGATTTCAGGGAGGGAATGATGTACCTAAATCTATTAAATCATACCTTTTTCATATCTTTACATTCTGGGCCCAAAAATGTATGGAATAGTTTCAGTCTCCTTTGAGAAAGTGCCAAGTACGTGGCTGCACGCGATCGTCATCGTTGGCAAGAGCGCCCCCCGCGAAATTTGAGCCTAGGCTTGCGGCCGTAAACTGAGTTTTGAATTATTTTAATGTTACATTTTTTAGAAAATTTTTCATTCTTTTGTCAGTCAATTCGAGAACGATGTATTACTTAACTTTTAATTTCTCTCTCATTTCAAATTCAAGTTTTTGATGGGATATCATTACTTTTCGTAAAGTTATTATTATTATTAATCATTAATACTTTGTCAAAGTGTTGAGTTCTGCCTCTCAATACTAAATGCCTTGAAAATTCGGCAGAAAGTGGGGAATGGAATGTTTTTGCATTATATTTTCTCTGTCTACTCTGCTCCATGCGGACTACAGCGTGAAGCTGAAAAAAAAAATATTTGTAAATTCGCTTTATTTTCCTCTATTCTTTGATCTAACTTTCATACTTAACCGGTTTTTTAAATTTCTTGATAGTAATTATTAATAAATATTAGTTTTCAGTTCCCCTGTATATATTTATAATAGTCTACATTTTTACCAAGTTTTTAGGTGACCTAGAAGTGGGTTAGGAGTAAGTGAGTCAGTCAAAAAAATGCCAGTAGGTAAAGGTTATAATCATTAACCGTTTGACTTAAATTGCTTAAATTTTAGGGGGTTTTAAGATTTAAATTTTATGCATGTAGACTAATTGGTTTACGAGTTTTGAAGGGCTCAAAAGTACCTTGACATTTCATGTAAAATACACATTGCGCGTTTTCAGTTTTTTTAACTTAACTGCACACACTGGTGCGTGTCTTGATCATAAATTTTAAATGTAAGACTATTTTATGAAACTACAAAAATATAATAAAACGGTTAAGCGCGAACTGGACTCGTCCACCGAGGCTTCCGTACCAATTTCAGGATGGTACATCAACGGGAAGTACATTGTAGACCTTATTTCGACAAGCTTAATTTTGCTGGCGTATGCCTATTTTTCCCGACTGCTAAGGAAGGGTTATGTTTTTCGCGCGTATCTTGTTTGTATGTAATATTCTTTATTACCTCGTATCTCCAGAACCGCTGAACGGATTTACATATTTGAGGTATCATTAGATTCGTATTAGCAGCCCAAGTGTTCTTAGATAGGTGACGATAATCAAANCAAGCCCAATGGTTTATTAGGATTAACAGTCGGGACCTATAAGTAATTCTTCAATCAATAAAATCTTTACCAGGAACCCCGCACAATTTAAAGAGGTCCCGGCTGTTAATCCTAATAAACCATTGGGCTTGTTTATTTTCTTTTTAGTTCGATGCAGTCGGGGTTTTTGTTTTTACAAATATTTTTTTTATTAAATAAACTACAAATATAAATTTGTAGTATTTTTTTCTATGAAATACCTATAAATTTTCATTTTTAGGATTTTTTTCTTTATCTGTGCTATAAGACGTTGCTTCGTACCAAATTTCAAGATTTTGAGTCCACGGGAAGTACCTTGTAGGTTTTGAATCCCTTGAGTTTCGAAAAGTTGCGGAAATTTGCGGCATAAACGGCTGTATCTCTTGATTGCGGTGGCTTAGAAGTTTGATGTTTTGCACACCTTCAAAAGACAGTAGACCTAAATATTTGATATAAATTTAGGCTTCATAGCTCCACAGGCTTCTAAGAAAAAGTTACGCTTAAAAAATAACATAATCAAACTACACGTTTATGCACTTCTCTACATATTTTAGTTTTGAGAAGTAAAAAATATAATATACTAACGTTCTTAAATAATGTTAAAAAGTAATTGAGAGTAAAGATACGATTCACAAACTTAAATGCTAATATTTTGGGTTTCATTAAGTGGAACATACATACGAAAATATAATTTCTCCTAAACTAAAGTATTTTATTTATACCCTCCAGTAAGGTAATGCTAGAGTTAATTTCCCATGATACTAAAATCTCTGTCTACCCTGCTATGCAACGAAAAACTTGACACTAAAAAATATTATTAACTTTAGTTATCAAGCCTGTATGTAATAAAGTCAAGTGAAATTTTGAGCTTGAAATTTATCCCGAGAGAACACAGAACTTGGCAACCGTGTAGATTTCCCATTCTTTTGTCGGCAAAATCGATAACGACGTAATATTTAACATTTAACTTGGCTCTTATTTCATATTTACATTTAAATTAACAATCAAGTGATTATTTTCGAGAATAACTTTTTAAAGTGAGTCGTAACGTTATCAACATTTGTAATACACTCATTTGGACTTGGTGTCGACTTTAATTTATTTTCCGTGAAATTATGCTGTTCTATGTATTGCTTTGAAGATTTTACTTCATGTAACTTTCTTTAAAAAAATATATTTTTTGTATAATATATACAGAGTGTTTTCGTAGCACAACTTTAACTGAAATCACAGTTTTGATTATTCTATAAAAGCCTAATACAATTATAATTGTTTTATCCCAAAAATGAAAAAATATTATAAATAATAAAATTATTGTTGAAAAATAAAACGCCATTTGTCAAGACACACGCATAAGCCTATCAAAGGGAAACTGCCGCATATGCCTCATTCCGAAATCGAGTTATGGCGGCAAAGTTCAAAGTTGTTTAATCTTTAGCAGTATTTTTGTAGTAGTATGTGTTTACGTTATTGGTATCTATGCGTAATACGAAGGTATATACAGGGTGGAAGTGTCAGCACCACATTAAATGAAACCACAGTTTTAGCTACTCTATAAAAGCCTAATATAATTCAGAAAAAAATAAATTCCCAAAAATGAAAAAGTTTTTTTTTCAAACAAAATAAATAATAAAATAATCGTTTTAAAATAAAACGCCATTTGTCAAGAATATTATAAACACGCACAATACGCGCACACTAAGCTGTCAAAGCGGCAACGTCGCACACGCTTCATTCAAGAAATCGAGTCGCAGCAAGTAGCGTAGGTATGTAGCAAACGGCGGCGAAGTGATGTTAAATCAACGCAACACTTAGGAATACACTTTACACACACTTTTATCATATTCTTTCTGTCCACTTATTATTTGCTACATTTTTAAATTTTCAAAGTGTCCCCCTTGCTTGTAAATACATAAATGACATCTGCGTAACAAATTACGTCTTACTTTATTCAGTAGATCCCCCCGCGCGGCTAATTCTTTAATTTTATCAAAAGCACGCTCAATTCTTTGCCGGAGCTCGTCTTCTGTATGGACTTCTGACGCATATACTTCATTTTTTACTTGCCCCCACAAAAAAAAATCAAGCGGCGTGAGGTCCGGGGAACGGGCAGGCCACCACCGAGGTCCATACCTTCCGATCCATTATTCTCCAAATATGCTCGCGAGCGTGTTTCTAGCAAGCACTCCAGTGTGCGGGTGCTCCATCTAACTGAAACCACATCTTACGATATACGTCTAGGGGGATCTGGTCGACATATTCTGTTACTGTTCTCATGAGTACAGTATCGATACTTTCTATTCGATACCGTGTCCGTAAAATCATGAAACTACAAGTACCACTTACTAAAACTGTCAATTTCTTGACATAAGTTATAAAATTCTCATTACTATTTCCGCTAAGGGTAAAACATGTAAATGCTT
>JAAIXJ010000550.1:42543-56013 GCA_013403705.1 Heliconius hermathena
GCAATAAATGCAGATGATGATGACACAATTTCACCTCGTAGTAGTATTATGGTTTGGAACTTCCATGCACCCCCATTTTTTTACTCAGTTTTATTACTGTGCTGTTTCCTTTCATCGTGATTGTTTTTTTGCTTGTTTTTCTTTTTTATTCCTTCTCGGCAACTTAACCTCCAATACCAACGCTGACCGCGTGGCACTTGAAGTAACGCTGTTTTAATCTCGCAGGTATTTCTAATTTTCTATGATTGATGCAAACTTCTTAATTTTTTAATATTACGATATGGTCTGGGCCCATAACCCTTTGTATTTATATGGTTTAGTAAATAATATTCAACTATAGTCCGACACAACTACTATTGCATATGAGAAGCACGCGTGGTAGAATTACGCAGAACGCATATTTTGATATATGCACATAGACACCCCCTCTCACGCAGCACTGATTCCTCGCTAATGCTCGCGGTTGCGTCAATTGAAGGTTGGCCCTCTTTGTGCTTCGCGCCAGTGCTGCTATATCGTGCAGGAATGATTGCTTAATATAACACTATAATTCATAATAAATGTAGATTATACTTTTTACGTATGATTTGATACTAAAATAATTAATAAAATTATCAATACTATTTACAAATAATTACTAAATAATAATTTATTTCATATTGAGTTTTCCTAGGTTCCCGTGTAACATTATAAGACTCGTTTATTACTAGTTATTTAATTTTTATACGATTTTCTATCAAAATAATTAAACGAATATAATTATTAATTAAAATGTTATAATAATAAAAAAAAATTAAAAGTATGTTCGAGAAGTATTTTAAATAATGGCAACTATTACAATGTTTTTAATTATCTTAACTTAGCCGCGGAACGGCTAAGTTTTGTTGTATTTACATTATTTTGTTCGACTTTAGACATTGAGTGTTTTAATTTATTTGGATGTTGTTTAATATTAATTTTTATCATAAATCGGATTTCTAAACTCGTGATGAATGTGACATGTGATTACAGAGTATTTTTCTGAAATGTGTAACTATTGTGTGTCAGTATTTGAGTGTACTATCAAAACATACATTCTTTTAAGACATTTCAAACAAATGTTGAGTTTTTAATATTACTTATGATGTAAATATTAGTGGAAGTAAAAGGAGATTGCGTCGATGACGATGTTAAACTAATGTTAAATGTAAGTACCTATCTATCGTAGTTCAATATCGTTTTGTGTGTTAAAAATTTTGAGTATAATTTTGTGGGTGGTTCAATAACCTTGCATTATTTCGAAATAATTTCATAATAAAATAAAAGAAATAAAGTAGCATTTTATTGAACAATTTTAATAAGAGCTTTGAACGTTGTTTAGATTTATTATAAAAAATAGGTAATTGCGTGACAAAGAACGAGAAATATCGTTCTTTCTCGTTCGGTTATGTGTTTATGAATGAAAAGTAGAAGATCGGCAACGCTTAGTAGTAGTTTTTGTAGTAGTACGTGTATGTGTGCGTCACACGAAATAAAGGCTTGGATAAAAATCGTGAAATGAAAAAAAAATCCTACGTCTAAACTGTTGAGGTACCTTGATTAATTTCTTTTGCTTTGTGTTTGAAATATTTTACCCTATATGCAGTTTCAGTAAATGGAGCGCTGACGCTTCCACCCTGTATAATAAACATCGTGAAATAAAAAAAAAAAACTTCTAAACTGTTGAGGTATCTAGAATAATTTCTTTAGGTATGGGTTTAAAATATTTTACCCTATATGCTGTTCCCGTAAAAGGAGCGCTGACGCTTCCACCCTGTATAAAAACGAAACAAAAACAAATGTTGATTTGGATAATTAAATATATATTAATTTTAAAACAAAAAAAAACATTTTTTTATCTTTACAGTGTGTGCCGAATAAAGTGCAGTGGGCTAGAACCATACGTAAATTAAGATTCTCTGTTTCTCTCTTTCCGCCTGATTTTCAAGACATTGCACGTTGAGTGGCGGAACCAATGCCAAGAGATGAAAATAATTCATTTTCAATAAATCGAACCCGCTATCGTCACGTTTACGACGGTCTTTGTTACACAGTAATTAGTTGATAAAAATAAGAATACAATGTCCATTTTATTCAATTCAGAAACATTTTTCCTTTCGTGAAAACAGCTCATAAAGTAGTCCATTTTTTATATTTTTCAATAAAATTATACACGTATAAGATAAAGTAGTGTAGGTATTGTAAAAATGACATGAAGAAAGGCAAAAGAGAAAAGTTAATATAGCTAATGAAGACACAATACACCGTGAGCTGAGTCAAGTTTTCAATACTACTACTTCTATTCATTCAACAGTTTCAAAACAATCGGATTTAATATATTGTTATATTGCTAACAAACGTCAAACACAAGGAGTAACCGAGAACAGTTGTACAGCAACTCTCATTTAATACTCTTTGTTGGAGGAAAATGAAATACTGACTGAAATAAATTGAGTGGAAATAAGCCTAGCCATTAATCAGTAAAAGTAATAGTAGAATGTCTATTCAGTGTGTATAATTCTATTTCATAATCGATTAATAGGGGTTTTTTAATAATAACGCTTCACGGCTTCACGCTGTATCCGGGACACAGCAGGGTAGGCAGAGGGAACCTAGTGTTAAGACTCTGTTCCCCACTTTCTGCCGAATTCTGGACACCAGAGCGAAGAAATGGAAATATAAATTTAAGTAAATATAAATCTCCTCGAGTGGGGATCGAACCCACAACCAGTCAGTTCTACAGTCACACATCGTGCCGCTGCGCCACGACTGGCCACAATAATAATGAATAATATTAATTACCTATGCCAATTTTATATTCATTTGCTTATTTTAAAAATAACATTTAAATTGTTTCCCTAATCAATATATTCTCAATTGTGAGATCAGTCGTGGCGCAAGAGCACAAATGTGAGGTTGTGGGTTCAATTCCCACTTGAGCAACGCGCGTGTTCGCGGCATTGAGTTCCGCCAATCAACACAGAATGTCCCGGAATTTCGCGGAGCTTAACACTAGTTCAATCTGTCGACCCTGCTGCATACGGGACGCTAGAAGAATGTTTCATTATGTCAATATCCATAAAATTCTAAATAAATCGTATTAATTTAATTTTTTTATAGGTTATCTTTAGCCATTGAAAATAAGAAGGCTATGTAATAAAGAGGATTATGAGCCAAAATATTTATACGTAAAATTAATTAAAGCCTTATAAAAAATTCCGTTAAAGATTTATATAAAAATATATTGGGTTATCGCGCGGGTGGACTATTAATATAAGGTATAGTATATGGTATAACGATGTTCTCGTGTTATTTTATTGTCGAATTTGAGAGTGAATTTACTTCAACTACTTTACACCAGAACATCGTTATATCATATACTTTAATTGTCTAATTAATGCGCTTTATTAGTGACTAGCGAACCGTTCGCGGCTTCGCCCGCTTAAGCCACAGAATTAGTTACTTAATACACTGAATTATGTTCATGTTTTAATATACCTATAATGTATATTTGCAACGAATTTTTAGTTTAATGAACCGATTTTGATGAAACAAACTTTAGTAGTTAAGTTGAGTTAAAACAAAGCAATTGGTGAAATTTTCAGGTAAATCGGTTCAGTACTTTCACAGAAAAATGTGGACATACATATCGACAGACAGACAAGAAATTAAAAAAATATATTTTTGCTTTCTGTTATTCTTTTTAAGTGTCCCTCTATCCATTTCAGTCAAAATTACTGAATGTACAGACAAAATATTTTTACTCTCTTATTATATATAGAAATAATATTAGTGTAGATAATAACTATTTTCGCTCGCCGCCCGCAGACACCGCGAGTCCTAAGACGCACGACGCGACGACTTACTCTCACTCACTCACCTGTATTTTAAAACTGTGATGGCCATTTTATTAATACTCCGTAAAAGCCAAATTTGATGTGTATAAAACGTACAATGTATCAAATCATTTCAAAAATATCCCTTACTTTTTAATAGTTTCTCTCCAGTTTTACCGATTTTTCAATATTTTCGACATATGGGCTATCCAATATTAAAAATAATTTCTCAAATCGAACCAATACTTCCTGATATATGAATAGGGCGATTAACAAAACAAAATTTTCCTCTTTATAATATTACCTACATAGATTATAAAGTATTATACTCTAAACAATAATAATTTCATGAAATTATGTTATTTATTGAAAGTCGATGGTCGGAGAGCGAATCGAGCAGGGGGCGAAGCCTCCTTGTTTTCTATAAATTCCTTTTCGTTTTATGTGTATTAGAATAAAAATTGAAACAAGGATTGGAGAGATTGTTTTCACATTTTAAATCCTGACTCTGCTGTTATCTTATCGTCAAGTGAGCGCCTAAGAACTGAGATGGAGAGGATTTAAACAAAGGATTTGGAAAATAATTTGGAATTTTTGCCAAGAAATCTCAATGGGAAGTATCTTGTTTGATTCTTCAATTTAAAATAGAAGTTTACAAATAATAAAAAATGGTGTTGTAAATACTGAATATATATATTTACTTCGAATATTATTTTTATTTAAGCATAACGGATACGTCTATCTATGGCGACGTTTTCGTTCGTAAGGAACTGGCTTTAAAACATTGCAATCTATACATAAAAAAGACAATTTTGTGAAATAATAATAATAATAATAATAATATTTATTAAATTAAAAATTTTCGTACATAAAAAAACCTAAATCGGTAATAACTGCATTAGTATAAAACTATGTCGCAGCTATTAACTCCCACCTCGCAATCGTCCTTTAATATAATATATAACTAATTTTACAAATAAATAAAATAATAACATAATATTTAACAAGAACCAATCATGAAATATAAAAACAAAATTCAATAATTAAAAATATATACATTAATTACTCAAAAGATAATAAAAATAATTTAAAAAATAGTAATAAAATAATATTAGAATAAATGACACAAATTAAAAAAAAGTAATATTGTAATAAATGACACAGATTAAAAAAGTAAAATAAAAAAAAAACAATACATTTAACTTTGATGATGTGTGTATGTGCTCAGTACATGAGCGTGTGGATGTATGATTGTGTGTGTGTGTGTGTATATGTTTCGTTATATTTGGTATGCATGATTACATGTTATAGGTCCAGAATCTAATTAGGCTGACAGGAGATCTTCTGTCTGATCATAATTTAGCTCTAACAACCAGTTAGTTAATTTGGTTTTACAGTGTTGATAAGTTAAGGGATATATATTTAGTTTTTTATTGATGTCATTGTACAATAAGGGACTAGAATAATAAAATTGTCGGTGTGTTAAGGCTGTACGACGTGCTTCTATTTGGCAGATTTTATCAAATCTACGTTTGTTGGTCACTACTTGGACATCGTAGGACGTGAGTCTACGCTTTCGCAAAATGCAACGCAGAACAAACAGTTGACGAACTGTTAAGACTTTACACATCATATATAATTCTGCTGTAGGGAAATGTACAGGTTTGTAAATCATAACTTTCAGAATACACCTCTGAGCCCTGAAATGAATGAATGAATGTAAAATGAATGTAAAATGTACAAAAATCTAGAGCAAAAGCCAAAAATATGATTAGTGTAATTTTTATTTATTCTATCTGTATGTCTGATGTTCGTCTTCCACGCTAAAATTACTGGAAGGATTTAGATGAAACTATTTTATTTGCTATACGAGTACTGATGATGTCCAAAAGGTCTAGATCATCTGATGATAATCACAAGCACCAGCACCTCTAAGAAGATTAGAAAGTTCTATAAATACGTAGCTGCCTAAATTTAAAAATTAAACTAATTTAGTAAGTAAAGTAACTAATTTAGTAAATTTTTATATGTAAGTATAGGTTAGCATTGACATAACCTTCCACTCACTTTTCTAAAGATCAACTCATCACAATTATAAGTGAAGTGCATACGTAGAAGCGTACTCAATAGGAAATAAAATAAAATTTATGCTAGCAAATAGCTTTCATTCTGATATTCTACAATAAATAATTTGTTTTTTAGAATATAAATATTTTAATACTAGTGGGCGCGCGCAGCTTCGCCCGCTTATTTGGACCCTTAGAGGAGAATTCTAAAAAAACCACGAAACACGTGTTCAATAAAATATTTTTAACAGTTTGAATTTAAATTTTCATAAAAATCGGTGGCGATTTGAAGACTTTTCCATATAAACTTTCAACCACTTATTTGGACCTAAGGGTCCCCAAGAGGAATTTTTTAGAATTCACCCCCCCTAAGGGGGGTGAATTCTAAAAAATCATGAAATACGTGTTCAATGAAATATTTTTAAGAGTCTGAATTTCAAATTTTATATAAATCGGTGCCGATATAAAAAAAACCATACAAACTTTCAACCTCTATTTTATCCACTTAGGGTTAAAAAAATTTAAAATCCCTTGTTAGTGGATGCCCAGATTATGAAAATAAACATCTGTCCAAATTCCACGTTTCTACGCACAGTGGTTACGGCTATGCGTGCGTCTTACATCAGTCAGTCAGGTACATGTCCTTTTATATATATAGATTACTTAACTTTTTATGTTTTTTTAAGAATTAAATTACAAACAATAAATAGAAGTAATTTAAGTCAAATTCGAATCTATGGTTCTTGGTGAAATCGATTTTACTTTTCTCCCTTTAAAGAAATATTAGTAGTTTTACCGAATCATATTTTACGAACACATAATTCACTAACAAACCCATTTGGATCACAAAAAAGCAATGCTTTCTAGTTTATTATAAATTTGTTCTATTGTCAGTCAGTTGTCGTTGCGAACAAAAGATCTTCCTAGACATTTTACCTACGATCACAACACTATTATGGATAATGTTCAAGCTTTACAGGGTAAAACCCAGTGATATAACCTCTTTTCCCTGCACGACGCTTTTTTCCACAAAGAAAAAAACAACAGAGACTTTTATAACATAGTGTCAAGACACACCGTTTCCCCATTTCCATCAGCATTCGAGATATTGAGTGTTGAACGCCGCAACAAAAAAAAGTATAAAAATATAATATTTCCCAGTGGAGATCGAATCCACAACCTTTACAGTTACCTTTAGACACTGATTCTTTGCGCCACGATGGCTTTATGGACATATTATCAGAATTGTTATTGATTTTAAATACATATATTTATAAAATATAATATAAATCAATATTTTTGCTTAGTAAAAACATGAACAGTGACGACTAGCAACATACTAACATATAGATATTATATATTATGGTTTTGCCAAACTCCCATCCATTCACAACTTGAAGCACGACTGTGGAATATTTTGAAAACTTTTCTCTTTGGGCTCGTTCTCCACTGGGAACCCAGTCGAGTCACTACTCGACTTACAAAGTTTCAAACGTAGAATAAACAAGGAAAAGATATATATATATTTTTCTTGGCTATCATTAAATCATTCATTAAATGAAACGACAATTATAATTTTCGCAACGATATTGACCATAATTGTAAGTTATTATTTCAATGACGATTAAATAAAATAATAAAAAATTCAATGCGTCCAGAATTCAGCGTAAAGTGGGGAACGGAGTGTCTTAACACTAGCTTCCCTCTGCCTATCCTGCGATGCGCGGGATACAGCGTGAAGCTGATTTATTTATTTATATAAATTTAAATTACAAGCCATGCTTTGTTTAGAAAATATTCTTAAATTTTCTTGATTTAGACATACAATGTATAAATAATAGTATATACATACTGCAGCAAACATAATAAATGGGCTTCTTGGATGCTGACACATTAATAACGATGAACCTAATTCTTGCTCTTTTTATCTCGACATAAAACAAATGACCTTTTAGCCTTTTTTATAGTAAGCTATTATGACTATAATCGATTTGTAAATCGTTAAGCAAGAGTTAAGAAGTTTTTATCTTTATTTTTAGCTTCACGTTGTATATATAGCAGTATTAGGTAGAGTAAACCTATTAAAAAAGACACTCCGTTCTCCTAGAACAATTGCATGTGTCGATTGGCGGAGTTTAAAGCTGCGCTGTGGCTTGACAACTGAACGAAGAAATAAAAATATTACATATTTTATTACCTCGATTGAGAATCGAACCCGTTGGATATATTTACAACATTTAGTAATTTGTATTTTGATAGTAAACACCGCTTGTGAGGTAGGCGCCTATAGCCGACACAGTGTTTTCTTAATGCGGTTATTATCGTACGAATTGTTTCTTGTATAACTTTGTTAAATTTTATAAATAAATAAAAAAAATTACACATATTTCTTTATACGTAGAATTGCCTGACTTGGGTCCGATGCACCGAGGTGCAAATGCAATTTTCTATACAAAATTTTAACATCCAGCTGGGCCCCACTGGGACATGATACGGACGGATATATATGTTATATCTATATAATATTATAGCTTGTCGTTGTATTAAATTGTCTAAAGGTAAAAAATATAGTAGGTTCAAATTTAATATTTAATATTATATAAAGTAAATGTTAATATTGATTTACTAGCGACCCGCTCGCGGCTTCGCCCGCTTAAACCACAGAATTATTTAATTAACACACTGAATTATGTTCGTGTTTTGATATACCTATAATGTATGCTTGCAACGCAATTAAGATTTTTAGTGAGAAAATTATTAAAACTTTAGGCCGCATTTTCGTACCTCCCATAAGAATCTTCAGTTGAATGTTTGAAATAAAAACACAACTTATCGATACTTAAAATAAAATCTTAACTCATCGGTGTCTGTACATGGAAGATATTACATTTAATGATGTAATAGAATTGGTCAGTTGGTCTGTTTGTCTGTGCGTTTGTTCACGATAATCTCAGAAACGGCTTAACCGATTTAAATCTTTTTTTGTTAGTATTTTGGTAATCTGCCCTTAAATATTTAGTATCAGTTTTATTTTAATCAGCTTCACGCTGTATCCCGCACACACAGATCCACGCTTTATCCCGCCTTTAGCAGGGCAACTTTTTTTTTATTTAGAATCAAAAGGATCACAAAACAGATTTACAATAAGTCTTAAATCTGAGGTATAGTTACAAAGTTAATAATCGTAAACCCAACATCAGTGATCACATGAACGATATACGATCAGAAACGCAGTGTAGATAACACATACAAGAAAATTAAAATAAACTATAAAATTTGAAATTTTATGCTATTAAGGGTTGGTATATAACATAAAGCCAATATTTTACTTAGACAAGTTAGAAAATAAGAGGACCAGTCACCTGACCGCCCTACGGTAGCTAATTCCTTGGGTTCAGATTTGAAAGTATCTGCAGTCAAGTGACTGTGATTTGAATATTTTTATGTTTTAGATTCTCTATTATTGCTCTCATAAAGATACCAGCATGCAAGCCTAAAATATGTAAGTTATTAAAATTAAAATTATATAATTCGAGCATGCGGCGAATTGGTGCCCTAACACCAGTATTAGTTCTACATATGGAAGTTGCAAAAAGTTTATGTTGACGAGTAGTTCGAATATGGGCTTTAACAGGTACTTGATAACATATTTTCCCAATTAAATCTATACAATCATATTTATTATGACATATGTCATAAAATAACATAGTGCTGAGCTGTATACGTCTAGAGGCTAAATATAGTAAATCATATTTGTCTAACAACAAATCATAAGATAATTGACTATGAGTACATTTATAATGTATACATTTTAAGAACTTCTTCTGTACCATTTCAATACCATTGATATACTTTAAGTAAAGTGGATTCCAAATAGCTACGGCATATTCTAGTTGAGATCTGATAAGAGATTTATATAAGTATAAATAAGTTCTATAATCTTTGAACCCATTACACGATCTCAGAACGAAGCCATACATTTTAAACGCCTTATTTACAATATTTTCTGCATGAATGTCAAAATGAAGCTTTGTATCTAAGGTAATTCCTAAGTCTCTAATTTGTTTGACTCTCTCGAGTAAGACACCACTGAGCCAATACGTACTATCAATGGGACTTTTCTTCTTAGTAATTGTCAGAGATTTACATTTGTTACGACTTAGATTCAATCCATTAACACGACAGTATATTGAAAATCTATCCAAATCATCCTGGATTTTAGCTGGATCTTCCGAGCATTCAATTGTTCGGTATATTTTCAGGTCATCAGCATACATAAGAAAATGGCAATGTTTAAAGCAGATACCAATATCATTCACGAATATTAAAAAAAGTAACAGACCCAATATTGAGCCTTGTGGTACACCAGAGCTCACAGGTACACAAGATTATTCAAAACCCTTTAACACTACCCTCTGGGACCGGGCAAAAAGATTAGATTTAAACCAACGCCATAGATTCCCACGGATACCAATGAAGGCTAATTTTTCTAACAAAATCTTATGGTCCACTCTGTCAAAGGCTTTCTGAAAATCAGTATATATGCAATCAGTTTGTTTATTAGCATCAAGTGCTTCAAATAAATATGTTGTGTATGATAAAAGATTAGTTACTGTAGAACGTTTCTGCATGAATCCATGTTGTTGTGGGATAATTATATTGTGGATAGAAGGATATATAGCATTATGCACTAATTTCTCGAGGATCTTCGACAATATTGGCAAAATTGATATAGGTCTGTAATTTTCAACATTATCCTCGGGACCTCCCTTATGAACAGGTACAATCCTAGCAGCTTTCCATACACTTGGAAACTCACCATCATAGACATTTATTATATAAGAAATGAAGCGGTTCGTCAATTACATCTGCTACTTCTTTCAAGAACTTTGTATTAAGATATTGCGTATAATGTGTGACTGATGTGCGAAATGAAAATATTATTAAACGAAATGAAAATATTATTAAATTATATAATAATTCAATCCTCCAAGTGTGGATCGGACCCACACCAGTCGCGTTACAGTCACAACTTTGTGCCCCTGTGCAGCGACGGCCTTTAACAAAGAAGAGAAGAGAAGCGTCAGCGCTCCATTTACGGAAACAGCATATAGAGTAAAATATTTTAAACCTATACCTAAAGAAATTAAGCAAGATACATCAACAGTGAAGACGTAGGTTTTTTTTTCATTTCACGATGTTTATTCATATCTATATTTCGTGTGACGCAGTTACGCATAGATACCAATAACGTAAACACATACTACTACTAAAATCTTTAGAACTTTGAACTTTGCCGCCAATACCTACGACTCGATTTCGGAATGAGGCGTATGCGGCGGTTTCCCTTCGATAGGTTTATGTGTGCGTGCGTCGTTCTCGACAAATTGTATTTTATTTTACAACGATAATTTAATTATTTATTTTGTTTGAAAAAATAACTTATTTATTTTTGGGCGTTTTATAGAGTAGTTAAAACTGTGGTTTCATTTAAAGTGGTGCTGACAAAAAAATTCTGTATAATTGAGCATATTTAATATTTATAGTATTTTTTTGGTTAATAAATACCAATAGTTATTATAACACTTTTGAAGAAAGCATATTTTAGGCAATTTATAATTCTTATACCTTTTGAAAAACTACCAATATTCTTATAGTTAATAATTTTTTTTTTCAAATTACAAAATAGTCTATGTTTTTCATCATAATGGCGGGAAAATATTCAAAATGTTCAAAATTACACTATAATACCAAATAGTATTGACATTGTAGTGTTGATAGTAATTGAAAATAGCTATACTACAGGAGGTTACCTTCATATACACTGTTTAAACCTGTTTTTATGATATAATGTAGAATAATATATTCTATAATATAGAGGAATCACACATTCTTTTTATTCTTTAACTATAACACGTAAATACATTTTTTAGAGGTTACTCTGTACTAAGATGACAGCTCTGTTCCCGCATTTACGTCCCTGATATATCGATATAAATAATAGAAATATAAAATATTGGAAAAAAAAGGAGACACGCTATTATTTTGCTTTTTTTCTTTTTTTTCATACTTACATAATAATAAATTTACATATTATACAATTCATTTGTTTTGAATATATTATAACATTAAGTTTAATCAGCTTCACGCTATTTTAACAGATGACATTAATATATTTGATACTTCCTTAACTTGATTATTTAATGTGTTTTTTATATATAAAGTCTTGAGAAAGTTCTCTTGAGAAATATATCTACTGTAAATGAATGCAACGTATATATAACGCCAATGATTAAAATGTATTGACATCACCGCTTCATCTAAACATAATATAAAGTTTTATAAGCTATGAACTCGCAATCAGAATTTACTTTAAAAATACATATACAGTAATACCCCGGACTTACGCGGTAGGTGGGACCGAGCGATTGCCGTGTAAGTCGAATTCGCGAAGTCGGGGTTCAGTAAAAAAAAAACATAATTTAGAAGAAAAATGTTTAATAAAGTGTAGGATAATAAAGAAAAATACATTGTTATGAATAAAGTAACCTAAACCGGAATTATTTTGATGTCGAAGGCTTCATATATTCTAACAATGTTGCCTGCCGAGTTAAATTTTTCTTCTTTTCCAATTCACAAATTTTCATTTTTCGTTCTTTTGGACGACTCATTTTTCGTTCTTTTAGACGACATAATAAGAGATTATAAATAAAACGCACTGCGTACGTAAAACAATTTCACGCGGAACATGTTTAAACCTGTCGCAAAATGAAAACTGAGTGGGCACAGCGAGAGAGCAATCAAAATGAAAAACCGCGTAGCTCCGCGTATTACTGTACTTTTTATTGCAGATATCGCCATTTGAGCTAGTCCCGAAAAATATACCTACTTGATTATTTTTGTTAATGTCACCAACGTTAACGTTTAAAATAATAATTATGGTAGACTAAACAACTATTAATTGTATTTTTTTTTTCAGCTTTACGCTGTATCTCACACACAGCAGGGTAGGCAGAGGGAACCTAGTGTTAAGACACTCAGTTCCCTACTTTCCGCGGAATTCTGTAGGCATTGCGTGCTGGATGCGTGATGAAATGGAAATATAAATTTAAATAAATATTTAATTTCCTCAAGTGCAGTGGCGTAGCTGGGGGGATGCGAGCGGTGCAGTCGCACCGGGCAACAAATGGAAAGGGGCATCAAAGTCTACGATCAATTCATATTTTTTTTTCAATTAAGAATCCAGGAATGTACAAGAGAAATAAGAACTGATAGTAAATAGAAATCTGATTATTCATCGCAGAGGACTATGACTATATGATAAGTATACATATGTAGTACATCAATAGTGTTAAGATACGTACAGAATTTATAAGCACTTCCAAAACTATTAACAAAAGAAAAGAAAAAGTTATTAAAATATTATTAATATTATTAATATATATACATATATATATATATATACATATACATACACACACACATACATACACATATACACACATACATATATACATACATACACACACACACATATACACATATATATA
>JAAIXJ010000550.1:59271-132229 GCA_013403705.1 Heliconius hermathena
GACAGACAGACAGACAAGAAATTCAAAAAAAATCTTTTTGCTTTCTATTATTCTTTTTAAGTGTCCCTCTATCCATTTTAGTCAAAATAACTAAATGTGCAGACAAAATATTTTTACTGTCTTATTATATATAGAGATTAAATGTAATATATACATATAGAGAATACTAGCAGTGCCTGCAATTTCGTTCGGGCATATCATTTATCTATTTATAATATAACAAAAGTGTAAAAGGATGTGGTTCCGTTTTCTGTTTGTATGTGTAAACTGTAAAAATAATGAACAATGTTATATTTTTTAACAAAAGCCAGTTGTGGCGCGAGGGCACAAAGTGTGACTGTACAACACGACTGGTTATGGGTTCGATCCCCACTCGAGAAAATGAAATATTCATTTAAATTTATATTACTCTTTCTTCCCTCGAGGCAAGGGGCGGCGTTGAGTTACGCCACTCAATACGAAATGCCTACAGAATTCGGCGGAAAGTGGGGAACGGATTGTCTGAACACTAGGTTCCCTCTGCCTAACCCGCAGTGTGCGGGATACAGCGTGGAGCTGATTTAATTATTTTAATTGTAACAAAAGCAATTGAGCGTGATGATAACTTTCCATTGACATATTAAAAGCTAAATTATAGCTTAGTCTAGCTAAATTATAAGAAATAATGAAATCACACCTCAGAGAAAGATATTCATTATTTTATGTATATAAAAATAAAGAAACATAATATCTGATGAAAAACTATAATAAGCTAAATTATCTATACCAACATACAAATTAAATTGAAATATCTGTCTGTGACTTTAAATAACCATTTTTTTTTCAAGTGTAGATATGTAGACATTAACACGATACTAAAACACAAATAAATAATTTTACAACTTGCACTTGTCTATCTGTTTTTTTTTTGATTACCAGTATACTAATTTTCCGAACAGCTGAACCCATATTTAAAAATTGTAAGCCTGTTTGTTTTGCTTGGCACCGACTTAAATTAAATTAAAATTATAAAATCTTTCTTTAATGATTTTTGTTTAACAAAATCAAAGTAAGTTTAACTTTATGTGAGGTAATTTTATAATTAG
Organism: Heliconius hermathena; assembly: GCA_013403705.1. Lineage (NCBI taxonomy): Eukaryota > Metazoa > Arthropoda > Insecta > Lepidoptera > Nymphalidae > Heliconius > Heliconius hermathena. The sequence goes on from JAAIXJ010000550.1 coordinate 60,357, forward strand.
CTGATAACTTCTAAGATATTAGTTTAAAATATATCCCGTAAAAGGTGATTATGACCTACAGTACAGGAGATAATACAGGAGATAATACATTAGCTGTCATGGACTTTCGAACTCTTTAAAGAAAATAATTTTGTCGCAATAACTTTTGCGTAGCTTTATCCGTTTACGCAGCGCACGCACGGCTGGTTTCAAGTTCTCCAGTTTTGCAACATTTTTTGTCGTTGCTCCACTCCGATTGGTCATATCGTGATGAAATATAGCATTCCTAGATATTCTATATAACACAAAACTTAGTACTCAATTTAAGTTACTATTTTCTGATTCTACCATGTCATCATGTCATGTTATATTATTAGTATAGAAGTTGTAAGAAAATAAAAATATAAATAATAATTATGTTCATAAAAAAATTATGTGATTATTTTAGTATTGCCTACCACGTAAACTTTTTAAAGGTATTGTTTTAAATACTTAAGTAATGGTGTTTTTATAGAGAGCCATCGCATGACCTTTCTAGTTTCCTTCGACGTTGTGAAATTATGTATAAAATGTTCTAGATCCTTCAAATTTCAAACATCATCAGAAAGTGATCAACATGTAGAACAATTTATTTTAAGACAATTAATGAACTCACGTGATGTTTAACTGGGTTGGTGGGGTTCCACATTGGGCCTTATTTTTTTATATCGACAGAAAGTGCTCATCACGTTGACCTTTACCTAAAGCGTTGTATTAATATTATATCTTAAAGATTACGCGGGCTACTAGGGTTTCACATCAGGTATTCGGAGCTTCAAAATAAATTGAAGCCTGTTGTAATATTAAAATTTAGCCCTTCTTTACCGATTGGCACAGCACTATTCTTTATGATACACATCACTACTGTAATTACAATGGTAAAATTTCTCAATAAAAGTACGTTGTCAAAATTTCTTCTATTGTGCAGATAGAGAAGCACACTACATTGAACAACTACTGTGTAAATTTAATATGCAGGATGCTAATTGCAACGTCATTCCAGTAGATCTTCCCACCGTGCTAGAATAGAGCTCAGCTGCTTCAGACAAGAGCATACAGTACAGAGAAGCTATTAGCTCCTTGATGCACCTAGCTATAGTAAGCCGATCTGATATAATATATGGAGGCAGTCTGGTGAGTAGATATCTCAATTGTTATGATCACACACACTGGAATGTTGTGAAGAAAATTATGAAGTTCTTTCCTAAGTGTGGAATAACACTTTAAAAACGTTTAAAAATTATGAAATATTTAAAGGAAACACAAAATGGTCTTTGTCATCAATCGTCAAATAGTAATATACTACAAGCTTAAAGTGACGCTGACTATGGTAAAGATATGTGTACGCGACGACCTTTGACTAAATATATTTTTATAAATAATGGAGCTGCTGTAACTTGGGTGACTCTCAACTTCAACAGAGTGTTGCTCTATCCACTACGGAGCTTTGTGGTTAAAAAGACTGATATTGACTCATTTCATCAAGATTATATTATACATATAGACATTCTAAGTGCAATTTATTTAACTAAAAATGTGAACTATCACAAATGTTGTAAACAAAATAAAGATGTTAAGTATAATTTCATAAAAGAAAAATTTGCTGATAGACAAATTGACTTAGAGTATATATATATGTACCAAATGCTGATGTTTTTACGAAGGCTTTGAGTAGAGATCAATTTCAGTATCTAAGAAGGAAGATAGGATTGTTAAAACATAACTGATTGTTTTATTGATTAACATTTTATTTTTGTTACTAAAGTTATTATTTGGTAAGGGTTAGTAACTGAATTTGGATTAATAGAGTAAATCATATTTTTGTTATTATAAATAAGTTGTTTTTGGGACATACTATGTAACCAAAGATAATATTGAATTGTTTTATTTCTTTAACTATAAATTTAACCTTTCTTTACCGATTGGCACAACACTATTCAATATATACACATCACTACTGTATTCTACACCCTCAAAAAATCAAAATTTCTTCTATTCTTTTAAAATAATAAATCATCATAGTCTATATGTAGCCGAAGATTAATAGCTATATAATAAAAAAATAGATATAGATTATTAATAATTATAATTTTAAGTAATTTACACTATTCATATATTCTAAAACATCAATGACAGTATTCTTATATAGAGTTTCAGCTGAATCTTTGCTCTCGTCGTCACATGCATTTTTACTCGGCATAATATTGCCATTCTCTAATCCAAAGAATAGTGAATAACTCATAAAAATTATGGATAAACTGTAGGGAAGAACTATTTTTATGTCGAACTTTAAGTCATTCGTAGAATATATGTCACTTAGACCATTATTATGAAGAATAGAGTGTAATTCATTTAAATAAATTTTAAGAAAATCTTGGAGATGCCCTCGTACGTTTACTAGTTCTACGTTTGTGACAAGGAATTGTATTATATCTTGGGCCGGTGACATTATTCTTGACTTTTGAAAATCCAATACGCAAGCTTGCACAGGTGCCTCATTCTGTAAAATAAAAACATCAGTTGAATATCTATATTTTTTTTAATTCACGGTGTTCTTTGCATAGAATATCCATTTTCAATTTTATAAATTATTTTAAATTTATAATAGAAAGGAAAATCATATTAAAAAATAGATTACGTGAAGTATTTGTAATCTTGGAAGGCGTTTACAAGCGATAGTCTTGAGTTCAAATTCCACGCATTATTATCAGGGGAATATTTTGTAAAACTTATTTAATTAATGCAAATGGCTCCTGGTCAATCGAAGCAATATAGGTTTTTTTGCCGGTCGGCGTAGAATGTTACTAGCAACAAATTAAGTAAATAGTGGAAAGCAATTTTTTGGGATTTACATCAAAGGCAGTTTCATGGTTTTGCTGGATGGCAAAGCAGACAGAAAGAATCTAAAGTGGGGGAAATTCATGCCTGGGTCTGTCTTGCCATAGTAAAGAAATGAAAACAATAAATGACCTCTGATGGGAAGAGTTGCTTACAATCATAAGATTTCCCATGGCGCCACGGTAATCTTGAAATAAACAAAAACATTGTATATTTTTTTGTACAGACCTCGTATTTAAACAGTATATTTTCTTTCCAAAAATCTCCGTGACCGTAGATTAAATATCTAACATCGGAAGAAGCATGATGAATGTTAGAAGCAAGATCTTTTTCTAAGCTCTTCATATAATTCTCGTAGATAGTACCGACAAACAAATTTAAATGTTTCTGAAGTGAAGTTTTTATATAACTATAATACATCTCAGGGTGTTTTTCTGAGTAAGGTTTCATTTTTTCATTATTAAAGGTATTTCCTTTCTCCTTGTAAATTATTGACAATGCATGGAATTCTGCCAAGGCTTTTAATGACGTGATTGTATGATCGACGTCGAAATATTTGGATTTTTCATACCTTTGATACCCTTTGCTTCTCATATCACTCAAAACTAAGACATGTCTCTCTTCCTCTAAACTAGTGTAATAACATTCAGGGAAGAATTCATTTAAATTTAAATTGGTCATACTTTTGTAACTGGGGATCAAAACAGTATAAGTATAAATTTCAGCTTCGTAATGTTGCTTCATAACAATTTTCAATTCTTCAACGCTTGTATTAGGTGCAAATTTAACGAAAAGAGGTATTTCTATTTTCTTTGTATTGACATTTTCAACTAAAGTAACTGGTATGAGGACGCCAAAATAATTTTCAATGTTGTCACTCAATTGTTCTCGTGTGAATGCCCATTGTTTTAAGCTCAAACATTCCGCTACATATTTCATTATATCAGGTAAGCGAGCCTCCATTTTCAAGAGTTATTATTATAAATTCCTTACTTAGGTTAATACAAACTTACCTTTTTCACCTCTCATGAGTAACTTTTAAAAAAAAAGATTGATTTTTGTTGTTAAAAAAACACAACTAAGTGTTTATTCTATATTATAACGATTTACTTTATTATTATAGTACATAGCTCAAGGCACTCTCTTTGGTTATGCTATATGCTGTATTAAAAAGCAATTGTATTTATATGTTATAGTCGAACGTCGAACGCCAGCGCTTATAGATTGGACAAGTTAATCCTTCGGTGTGACTTAAAGCCTTTAAAGCCAAAATAAATTACGTTTTTCGGCCTTTGACTAAACAATTTTCATCAAACCTAGGCGTTACTAATTTGGTCAGTAAACATCAAAACTTAATTTCATGAGATCGGAGTTTGAGCAATCAAACTTTTATTAAGTACTATCGGCCCACCTGCGGCTTCGCCCGCTTTAACTACATGATTATTGATTTAATAAACAGAATTGATTGACAATTATAATGACTTCTAATATGATTTTTTATTACTTTAATCTGTAATATACTAATATGATTTTTTACTACATTATCGTAATTTCTATAAGAATTTTTGATTGTTTTGAATTAAAAAATACGACCATTGTTGATATTTGATATTTGTAAAATATACATAAAGCTAATTTAATTTATTAATTAGTGTAAATTATTTATTACACGTACATATTTTAGTTGTACGATTTAAAAAAAATCCATACAAACTTTCAACTCCTATTTCATCCCTTTAGGGCAAAATTTTTTCAAAATCCCTTCTTAGTGGATGTCCAGATTATGAAAATAAACATCTGTCTAAATTTTACTGTGCGTGCGTCTTACCTCAGTCAGTCAGATACATGTCCTTTTATATATATAGATTACAGAGTACACGTAGAAAGGCTGTTTTTAGGCATTTTTATATAGATTTATTTCAAACGAACAAACGAACCGAAGAATCTATGTATTTACTTAATATTTCTTTGAAAATCAAAACGGTCTTTATTTCTGTGTTGAACTAATTACGACTTAAACTTAACTGTTATGATTTATGAAAGTCATCTCCACTAACAATTCAATTTTGTTTACTTTATTGTATAAAATATTGTATAATATTATTGCTTCAAAAATATATATTTTTATCAACAGTTAAATAACCAAGACGTTTCGAATGTCATTCTTTAGCCAAGAATCTTACCAACGCGATTGCTATATAACATTCGCAGACAAACTAATGCCTTGAGTTCATTCAAATGACGATAATTTTTTTTTAATGAACCGATTTTGATGAACCAAACTTTAATTGTTAAGTTGAGTTAATACAAATCAATTGGTGAAACTTTTCAAACAGACAGACAGACAAGAAATTCAATTTTTTTTTGCTTTCTATTATTCTTTTTAAGTGTCCCTCTATCCATTTCAGTCAAAATTACTAAATGTACAGACAAAATATTTTTACTGTCTTATTATATAAAGAGGTAAAAATATCACAGTTTGTTAGATTAAGTATAAAAATAAAATTTTAATATTTCTTGTTTTATTATTGTCGTAATAAAAAATAAAAATAAAAAGTTTTTCATGTCAGGTTGTAAGTCATATTTTATATTTTATTTACATGCAACTCTGAGTGTCTTAGACTAACGCTACTGCAGCTATAGATTTGGGCATTTTTAGTGCAGTTTTGGTTACATTATTTTTTTTATATAAAGCCTTAACCTATTGAAATCGGAAGAAGTGGTGGCAGGACTGAGCTGGGGCAATTATCTGCTATGACCGCACAAGGAGCGAGTTCATGTTGCCGAGAAAGTTAGTCGTTAAGGTGTGCCTTGAGTGCAGCGATGCCTCCGTTGTCATGGGCACATGGCAACGAAGGGAACTAGACCGAAGGAGTAAATGTTAAGTGCGGATCACCTGGAAACAAAAAAGATAAATGATCGTCTGAGCCGCGCTGTCCGGTATACGAAACAGCGCAGAGATTTGTGAAGTATGTGGTGGGTAGTGCAAGCCCTGTACGAATCTGTCTACCCAGTCACTAAGTCAGTCAGTCAGTGTTTCACTAAGGCCTTAATGATTTATCAAACATAAGTGCGCCGTGACTTAGACGTTTGACTATAACATTAAAAAAGTAGATATTAAGTATTGGGGTAAGATTAGAAATTGAGAAATTTGAGTTTCACTTTATCTTTATCTCTTTATCGTTAACACTTTTGCCAAAACAAATAAAAATATCTATAATTTAAATAAATCATATCTTAATGTTTATTATTCACGTTGTGGTTACATAACCACATCCTTATTGATAAGCAACATAAATAAGGATTTACCAAAAAGTAAATATATTTTTAATGTAGTTACCTACACACATAGGTAACTTTCTTTATAATTTCAGAATATACTTTTTTAACTCAATTTTTTTAGATTTTTTTTTAACTCGACGCCGCACTTTTTCTACCATTTAATAAATTACTTTCATTTACACCCTGGAAAAATAATAAATTATGAAAATAATTTATTCCCCGACTGGAAGTTGAATCCACAACCTTCGCGTATACAATCAGATGCTGTGCCGTTCGAGAAGGATATACCATGAGCAAATTATATTTTATAGAAATAAATAATAATTATTATATAATAAAATATATAATATAACCTTTTTATTATATAACAAAATTTACACTTACGCAAGTGATTTTTATTGATTCTCATAAAATAATGTGAAATCAAGAATATTCTGTAATAAGGAAGCATTGTTCTCATTTTAATAATATAAAAAAAAACGGCAAAGTACGAGTTGAGCTCGCGCACTGGAGGATACCGTACAAATTCCAAGACTGAAGGTTAAGAGGTATTATCAATTTATATAAGTTTTCAGGCGTATAAACTCGTTATGAAATTAACTACAAATATAAGTTTCTAATGGTTTGGACTACAAATTATCAATTTTCGATTTTTTTTCTTTGTGCACTGTAAGTTCTCACTTCCTGCCAAATTTTTACCTAGGTTGGCCTAGGTAGGTAGGGAAGTTGGCTGAAACTTTAATTTTTAATGTATGAATATTGTCTTTAAAATGATAATAATGTTATTTAACGGGCGAAGCCGCGAGCGGGTCGCTAATAGTAAATATTATTGTTATATATATTAATAATATTACAGCAAATGCTAGAGACAGCGTGAAGCTAACATTCAATTTATTTGTTTTGACGGAACCCTAGTTATTGCTTTGTTATTTGTCTATATATATCTCTGTCCATAGGTGAAAATCATTTTCTCCAAGATGTGTGGAGATACCAGCAAATAATTAATTTGAAATATCCACGGCTACATTTTCTCCAAGGTGTTCCACAAAAAAAACTAAGCTACTAACGCCCAATATTAATAACCTATCTCCAACGTCAATCTTAGATTGTTTCATATATTTTTCAATCTAGAGATTGGATAGATGTATGAAACAATCTAAGATTGACGTTGGAGATTGGTTATTAATATTGGGCGTAAGTCAACGTAATCAGAACATTAAGCGAGCGTTAATGATAAGTTTTTGCCACATACTGCATGCAAATTCGACGCAAGTTAAAATCTATAGGGAAGGTACTCATCGTTGACATAGAATTATGAAATTTGATAAGTAGTGAGAACTCACTTGTTCTTGTTGTTGTTGTGTGAGACATCGAAAAAAAAAAACAATCTAAAGCATATACCCCAACATTATAAGTTTGTCAACTTTGTAAATTTTACTTTCTGTTGAACAAATTGTTAATAAACTCTCGGTGACACCCAACTCGGTTCCTATTCGATTTTATTTTATAAGTTAAACGTAAAATACTTTTAAAATTATTATTTTATATTCCTAATTCTTGGTATAAGATTTAGTAAATGTAACTGAAATCAACTTGAATTGAGGCCGGTCGTGGCGCAGCGGCACGAGGTGTGACTGCAAAACCGACTGGTTGTGGGTTCGATCCCCACTCGAGGAGATGAAATATTTACTTAAATTTATATTTCCATTTCTTCGCTCTGGTGTCGAGGTTAAGCGCGGCGTTGAGTTCTGCCACTCAACACGCAATGCCTCCAGAATTCGGCAGAAAGTGGGGAACGGAGTGTCTTAACACTAGGTTCCCTCTGCCTACCCTGCTGTGTGCGGGATACAGCGTGAAGCTAATTTAATTTTTAATTTTAACTGAAATCAACAATAAAAGTAAAATAAGTAAATATCGCGTGTACAATAAGCATGTGATAAATAAACTAAATAGCTTTCAAAAATATATTTATACCTTACCTATTTGTAATTAAGGCCAATTTTTACGGTCAAGAACCATTTTAATATCTTGTATTAAATCTTAAGAGGCTAAAACAAACACGAAAACCAGGCTGCTCATTTATTTTTTATCTTTACGTATGAGAAGAGAATACGTGCCAATGTTACACAACGTCTGACTGTAAATATGATAGTTGTGGATTAGATCCTACAAGCAGAAGTCAGGAATTAAATAAAAATTGTTAATCTATTCTAATTTTACTAAGATAGTATCACGCTGTATCCCGCACGCAGCAGGGTAGGCAGAGGGAATTTAGTGTTAAGACACTCCGTTCCCCATTTTTCGCTGTATTGTGAGGCGTTGCGTATGGAGTGGCGTAAGTGAATTGACTTGTTGCGAATAAATTAAAATATTAAATACTTCATTTCCTCGAATGGGAAACGAATCCAGTTGTCGTTAATTTTTCTGAAATAAATGAGCAGAAAAGCTAATAATGGTTATCTAAGAACTGTGTGCGGGATACAGCGTGAAGCTGATTTAATTTATTTGATTTTATTAAATATTTTATATCCTCGAATGGGAAACGAATCCAGTTGTCGTTAATTTTTCTAAAATAAATGAGCAGAAAAGCTAATAATGGTTATCTAAGAGGATAATATGTATTACATTATTCATTTTATAGCCAGTCGTGGCGCAGCGGCACGAGGTGTGACTGTAAAATCGAGTCGTGGGTTCGATCCCCACTCGAGGAGATGAAATATTTACTTAAATTTATATTTCCATTTCTTCGCTCTGGTGCCGAGGTTAAGCGCGGCGTTGAGTTCTGCCACTCAACACGCAATACCTCCAGAATTCGGCAGAAAGTGGGGAACAGAGTGTCTTAACACTAGGTTCACGCTGTATCCCGCACACAGCAGGGTAGGCAGAGGGAACCCAGTGTTAAGATACTCCGCTTTCCACTTTCTGCTGAATTCTGGAGGCATTGCGTGTTGAGTGGCAGAACTCAACATTATAGCACAATAATAACTTTCCTAATAAATATTGATGGTCCCATCCACGTTCAGCTGTATTCTATGTTATTGCTTTACTATATAGTATTACATTGAAACGATGGTTATTCGAAAGTGATAGAGGTGTTTTTGTCTAGGTTAGGTTTTGTTCTTGTTTTTATTTGTAGAAAATGATTACATATATATATACACATGTTAGTATTACTTATCAAGTATTTTATCTTTGATTTATAATTTGGTATAGCATATTTTATAGTACACTATACACTTATAGGCTTATTTAACGTGATTATAATGGAAAATATATTATATAAATTTTAGCAAATATGAAGCAAAGAAAAAAACAAACAACAACAATAATAAAATTATATAATTCACAATGAAATATAAAAAATAAATAATAAAATTCTAATAACTATAATAATAAATACATTCAAATACAAATTTAATAAGAGTTCTAATATATTATTCGTTATGCACAAAATTCATCACACGAATAACGGATTGTGTTACTATTTCTATAATACATACGTATATATGGGTGCAAATCGTTATTTAGTGATATTTAAGCTTGGAAATATTGAATATTGATTTATTTTTTAATTATTCAAATTTAAAATTTTACTGTCATACTGTAGTACTGTGTACTATTTGAGTCAAGTGTCAGAATTAGAAATAATATTTGTATCTATCATTATAAATTTTACGATGCACAAATATATCTGAATAAAGCCTAATATTTTTTTGTTATGTACTCGTTTTCATATGAAAATAAAGTAGATAGTATTAGCGTGTATTTTCATTGTGAAAATGGACCCTGAACTTCACCGACGTACACCGGCGTATCGCCGACATATACATTGATTTCTTAAGTAGGATAGTAGTAAATTGAATTTTTCGACTAAGAAACGCTTTGTAATAACATAATTAAGTTCCTGACTTGCGATATGTGAGATTACATGATTTTTTAAGCTTCACCCTTTATGCCGAAGAGTGTCACTTGACAAGCGCTCGAACGAGCACATTGATAACGCGCGTTTCCAACTGTAAACTTTAATTTATTTATGCCGCACACATGCTAACGCGCGTTTTAATAAAGCGCACGTTGAACGCTACGCTAGCGTTTGACTATTGTCAGCGCGCGTTAACGCGAAATTTTGAGATTTTTTTATAAATTTCAAAATCAGCGCGCGCATTCGACGCGGATAGGTGTATCTTTGGGGTCATCAATCCCAATGGGGAATTCGGCGGAAAGTGGCGAACGAAGTGTCTAACACTAGGTTCCCTCTGCCTACCCTGCTGTGTGTGGGATACAGCGTGAAGCTGATTTTTTTTATTTATTTAAAAATGATATACTGGCTTTCAGTCAGCCTATGTGACCAATATCTCCGTCTTCTGTCGCGTCGTTTCCTCTGTTAGTATAAAATCACCGTCAAAATTGTTTCTATGTCCATCTTCGCCAAATGTAAGAACTGAACCTTACGGCGGCGGCGCGTGTCATTTAAACACTATACAAAAATTTTGCGTGCGTTGAACTTTTGTCATGTGAACTTGCTCTAAACAGAATTTAGAAATAAGACACTGCATTTCTTTTGAATTCGAAGTACTGTCTGTTGAGAGGCGAATCCAACGTTGCACTTGAAATTGGTGAAATAAAAAAATACTCCTTTCTATATTTCTTATTAATCATAGGTTTCTCTTCAGGTAACTGGGGCACGATGTTCGATGCACACTATTGTTCTGTATTGAACTGTATCCCATTATTTAGAGACTACAATAGGTACGGTTGTAAGATACTGTTCAAAACGTTGCAGACGTGAACTGTAGTTATTAAGCATAGCGTTAGTAAACAATGTGTGGCCAATTACCACGAATCGTACAATACCATAGAAAAACATGATTAGTTTAAAGAATTAGAATTTATTTTATTCATAATTTTAAATAATTAAGTAACTTATAATAAAAGAAAATAAAGCAATTAATTCTAATTATAATTGAGATTTACGTTTACATCATAAATCAAAGACCATAGATCAGCCTCAGATCGGTCAGCTTCACGCTGTATTCCGCACCCAGCTGAGTAGCCAGAGGGAACCTGGTGCTAAGACACTCTGCTCCCCACTTTCCGCAAAATTTTCCGTTTCTTTCGACATTTGCTAGGCATTGCGTCTTGAATAGCAGAACTCAACCAGGCTTTTGCCTTGGTGCCAGAGCGAAGAAATAAAAATATCAATAAATAAATCAATTTCACGCTGTATCCCGCACACAGCAGGGTAGGCAGAGGAAACCTCGTGTTAAGACACTCTGTTCCCCAATAAACGATAATTTTAATTTAATTTTTTAATTAATAATAATTTACAGTTACAATAATTTCAATCATATCTAAATCACAAATTTTTAAATAGAAATTTATATAATACTAGAGGGCGCGCGCGGCTTCGCCCGCTTATTAGGAGTGAATTCTAAAAACACCACGAAACACGTGTTCAATAACCATCAGCCGTTACGGCTCTGCGTGCGTCTTACCTCAGTCAGTCAGCACAAGTCCTTTTATATATATAGATATTTAAATCACAATTTACTTTTCTACTTGGTATTCAAATCTTTAGGTATATATTATGTACGTATACTTGTTATTATTTGAAGTTTCAGACAGATATTGATACAAATGTTGCTTGATCCTCCCTTCTGAAGGTAACCACAATGTCATTCATTCACCTGAATGGTAACAATGATTGATTATTCCCTTGTATTGTCATTCAAAAATTATGGTCCTATTGTACAGATGGCTTTATTAGCGGTTCGCTAATAAATTACAAGGAAGCCATTTAGTGTGGTTAAGATATTTTTATTATATTAATAACTAAATTTTATTTTCTGTCGTGGCGTAGGGGCACAAGCGTGAGACTGTAAACGGAACATATTGTGGGTTCGATTCCTACTCGAGGAAATTAAATATTTAATATTTTAATTTCTTCGCTCTGGTGCCGAGGTATTATAAAACTTCGGCGTTGAGTTCCCCCACTCATGACGTAATAATAGGAAACGGGGTGTTATAACGGTAGCATCCTGCTACGTGCCCCGATACAGGTGAAGCTAAAAAAATATATATTTTAAATCTTCTTTCTATGTATTTTTATGATAAAGATAGGTGCTGTTCCATATCCCAATGCGACTAGAGACAAAAATACTTATTTCTGATATTTTATTTTCAATTTGAGATTACTACAACTTTTTTTATGGAAAAAGATAAGGCAAACGAGCGTACGGGTCACGTCAAGTGTCAAATCTTTCACCGATCATTGGGTCCCCAAAAATTCGAACAGCTCTACGTTGTATGCGTTCAAATGGGTCAAGCTTATACAGGAGTGCATCAGTCCAGAAATGAGAACAGTACTCCATATGAGGCCGAACCTGGGCCTTATACAGGGCCAATCGGTGTTTTTTCGTGAAGTACTGTCTCGCTCTGCTGATGCTCCCCAATTTCTTTGAGGCCAATTTTAACTTGCTTTATAGATGATAGCAATATTGGCTGTCGCTCGAAATGCTAAGGCCCAATGTGCTGATACTGGGCGCGGGTATGAAGGAGGTGTTTTGGAAGATTGGCGACACTACGAATAGGGTTTGTCTTCTTGGGATTGAATTGAACCAGGTTCCTTTCGCCCCATGTGGAAACAGTACCGAGGCAAGCCTCAACAAAAGACACAAGTTTATTTCGACGCTAGTCGACGTTTTCCCAAGAAAGACTTGCGCGGCCGGAGTGTATGCTAAAATCTTGTAAGATATCATTGATATGCAGAAGAAACAGAGTAGGAGACAGCACGCAGCTTTGGGAGACGCCAGCGTTCACGGGTATATGTTCTGAGCAAAAACCGTCGACAACGACCTTGAGAAACCCAATGAGAAAGCTGGCGATCCACTTGCATACATTCTCGGGAAGCCTATAGGATGGAAGTTTAGCAAGGAGCGCCCCATGCGAGTCTCAAGCGAAGGCCTTCGATATGTTCAAAGTAACTGATAGGCCCTCTCCCTTGTTTTCGATATCCGCAGCCCAGAGGTGGGTTATTTAAAACAGAAATGATTACCCGTTGAGTGACCATGGTGGAAGCCATATTGACGGTCAATAATAAATAGGTGATCTTACAGAAGTTACAAAGTTCGGGACTACGCCGACTGAGTAAGTGTGCCGAAACAAACGTATTAACACCGGTGTCAGCTCAGGAGCACATAAACAGGGCACTAAAGGAGAGATGTCTTCTGGCCCGCTCGACTTGTGTGTGTTGATGTCCAAAGAGTTTTGTGTGTGTTAATCTCGCCTAACAGTTATTTGGCTGAACTTTTATTTCAGGCATTGAGCTCTGGCACCATGGAATAGTTGGCAGCGTTTTTCTTTGGTCATCCAAAGTCTTAGCTTTCTCTTATCGCCATATGGACCAAGATATGTCATTTCCAGTGCGTAATAACAGAAGCGAAGGCTGGCTAAAGTTACCAAATGTCGCCCTTGAGAGCACTCAAAACTGATGAGTTCTGGATGGGTAGTCTCAAACTTCTCGCTGATTTTGGCGGTATGCTCGGACCTTGCTCTTGCAATTTGCACTTAAAGTACCTAGACGCTCGATTATACTTCCTCTTGGAGGCTTTCACCTTCGGATCATTAGTAACCAGAGTCTCGGCCTAGATTTGATATACCAGGCGTGTCTAAAGGCAGCAACTTTGATTGGCACCATAGTGCTAGAAATATAAAGTTCCATGTCCATATGTTGACAACAGCACCGGCACACATACTAAGATTATCAGAAGAGAAGCAAACTGGTCCGAGTAAAATGTACACATCCCATCCCAATTTGCTGACATATAGTTCCAGAGTTGATTTTGTTCTGCAACTGCCGCGTTTAATGAACACAATAAACAGTGGTAGGAAGACCCCAAAGAAGTATCGACGACAATCTATTGCTGTTCCGGATGTGAAGTCCGAATAATGTCAAATAAGGATACATTGTGGTTGTCTACGTCCGGAAGTCGCGTAGGCGACTTAACAAATTGGGAAAATCCATTCGCCATAGCAAGGTCGAATACAACCCTCCCCGCGTGGTCGGTGATGCTTGATCCAAGCCAACTGGCAATGTGCGCATTAAAATCGGCAAGTATCACGACTTCGGTGGATGGGATCTGTGAAAGCTTATCGTCGATAGCCGATTGCATATGAGCGTATTACCACTGTAGGCAGGTCCAACAGTGGAGTCATGTGTAGAATTGCAATTCCGAGTCAACACGAAGCCTGGTAGTTGACAGCTTTCGACCTTCAAAATTGACAAGACGACGGAAACTTAAGTCATCCCTAATAGCACCTCGGCATGAGGAATATAATTATGAGACTATAGAATTTTATACCCAGGGTATTGGAGATAAGCTGTGTCACTTGGCCGAGCAATCTGAGTCTCCGTCTTAAACAGCAAGGCCGACCGTGCCGTCTCAAGATGGTGGTGGACGGCATTCAGTTTAGAATGTGGACCCCTGATATTACAAAAGGCCACGTGAAGCGTGGTAGGGTTTGCCGTGGAGCGTACGCCGCGTTTGCCTTGTCCGTAGTGCTGTACTTTTCCCTCCCTAGAATTCGATGGGCGGCCTGAGCTCATAAGGAAGGGATTCTCCAGCACCAGACGTGCTGGTAACCTCCTGGGGTATTATATTTCTAAGTATCGCTATCATAGTATCATTCCAGGTATGGGTGGGTTGGGGAAGTTTGGGCGCCGGAGCCCGGCATTACCTAATGTGAAACAGTGGTATAAAACGCCGGTTTTTAATGCCAGGAGTGGTATTGCCGTCTGCCTATGTGTGTTGCCATTGCTAGTGACTTGACGCTCCTATAAAAAACCATAACACTATAACACTTTTTCACTTTTAGAAAACTATAACAATTTTAATTTTGATGCGAAGAACTCAATACAGAGGTTGGGGAAATATTAGATATTCACATAAACAGTTTATTAGAAGGATTTCATCTGAAAACTTGGTTAATCACACTCTACATACGGAAACCTGATAAAGACTACTATTTCGGGCTTTGCAAGCTAAATATTCATAAAACTGACGACACTGTAAGGTTTTTGTTCCCTCGTCTAATGCATAATAGTAAAGTTTTCATAAAATACGAGTATGTTAAGTATGTACTTAGTGTAAGTTTTAAAAATTATTACGTACCAGATTTTTTCTTTCTTTCAGCTTCACGCTGTTTCCTGTTACTACAACAGGGTTGGCAGAGGGTACCTGACGGAACTCAACGCCGCGCTTTGTCTCGACACCAGAGCGACCGAATGAAAATATTAAATATTTCATTTCGTTGAGTAGGAATCGAACCCACCATTGGAACCAGTCGCGTTTATAGTCACATTTACTGCCCCTGCGCCACGGCTGGCCTCTTATATTATTTTCACATTAAAATAAAGTAAAATATAAAGCGTCGTCGTTTACTTCGTAAAGTTGTCCGAGGAACAATCTTGAAGAAAGTTATGCTGCAAATGTTGATCGAGTTTTTAAACTTTAAAAATGAAAAGTTTGGTTTTAACTCGCTCTATTCGTATGATGTACGACGGTACTTAGCTAATCCGTGCTATTGTTGAATAACATAAAAGTTAACTATTAAAAACTTCTTCTTCTTTCTCTACTTAATATGCTTAAAATGTTCTCATTTTGCTTGTTTTTGTTTGTCGTATATAATTCTAAACAATAGGCATACGTTTCTATTTAATCTGAATTGTAATGGATCCATCTCAAAGTTTAATGCGAAGATTTCAAGAGATACAGAATTAGGTAGCATTCAAATTTCATATTGTTCTTGTTTCTTGCCAAATTATATTCCTGATATTCGGTTTAATGGACATGTAAAAAATTTGGTAAACGCGTCTTATAGAGTACTATTGGTACATTTATTAACTCTTAAGTATTCTTGTTATTAATTATCTGGCGTTTACATTTCGATATTATTATACATTTTGGTTATAGGTTATTTAAATAATAATTATTTTCTTTTTTATTTTATTTTACGTTATAGCATCAATTTAGGTCATCATGGTGCAATCATTGTAGGTTCGTTACCCACTCAGAGGAATGAAATAACAATCATAGAGAAATGAATAACAATTTAAAAGAATAGAATAGTTAAAAGATTTATATTTTTATGTGTAAAAAAATAAATAAAACAAAAACATTGAAAAAATATTTTATATAAATTTATACGACAACCCATTTCATACAGAGCATTACTGTTAATAGTTACATAATATTCACAAATATTTATTTAATCAGGAGTATTGTAGATTTCGAACAGTTTATTTAACGTAGAACGGTATCGAATATATTGCATAAAAATATTATATACAATTATAGTAACATTAGTAGACAGGCACGCTGGTGTTGCATATGCTGTTTCTGCTTGACTATTGGATGATTAGAGATGGTTGGATCGTCTAATAGATATTCGAAGGCTTTATTTTCCATAATTTACATAAATATTATATTGTATAATTTTAATTTCGATGGTAATTATAATGTTGAATATATTATAATATAGTATTATAGATCAGGTGTAAACACAATTAGAATTTTTTTTGAGGTACAATGAAATAGAGGTTTAAATGTTTATACATATGTATGTTTACATACATTTAATTATGTTGAGACGTATAGTTTTAAAATTTAACCTTTTTACAATTTGTTTATTTGTATATATTTTTTTTTAAATAGCAAAATTTACAAAACAATATTAATATGTGTATGTGTGAAGAATTTTTTGTAGTAAAATACAGACATATCGAATCCAGAAGGATAAATTGGATTTCAACCAGTGTTGCCAGAAGTCCCGATTTTGGCGGGACGTCCCGTTTTTTGTGTATTATTCCATGCACTTTAAGAATTATATTTATAATACTTTATTTTTTTTTAATAAGTTATTTACAATTCCAGAAATAAAAATCCCGCTTTTACTCGAGACAAAATCTGGCAATGCTGATTCTAACACGCCATAATCAATAATGTAGATGTCTTAAAATACAACATCACTATTTATTACGTAACATTTACGTTTAAGATATAACTAAAAATTTATAGAACTTGTCTTTGGTTAAATATTTCATGTACGAATATTAAATACCAATATTAAATCTATAACATTTAAATCTATCATAAATATTATATATTTATCGTACCACAATCTTTGGTAACATCTTTGACTTTATTAGGTAGAGGATTATTTTTGGAATGCAAAATTAGTTTTTATTGTTTATTCTAATAATACAAATAGTCGAGTATTATTTAGTCACACTTAATTTATTACGAGGGAATGAAGCTAAATAATCACATGACACTATTTAAGTTTTAAATATTTTACAAGAACCCACGCCTAATAAATGATTACTTTTAAATATTTTAATATTTGATATTTAAAATATCTAAGATTGGATCGAACGAATTATTTACAAAGTGAAGCGTTTTAATTCCCTTATTTATTCTATTTACAATATATTTTTCTTAGAAGCTATTATGGATTCAAGTAAGTGGATCTATCTATATACAGGTACTAATATATACATAGCTAGAAAATCACAGCTCCTGATTGATTTCTTTTCACAAAGTGAAAGTCATGACTACGCACATCTACACTAAAACTAAGTTGAGATCACTTCGGCTTTGGTTTGATAGGTGACTCGTTTTTTACTATGTTTTATAGATGGTTTTCGAGATTCACTGTCTAAACTAATTTCGCTCACTGATTCTGAATCAGGACAGTATGCTGTTTCAGGACAATGGTGACGTTCGAGACACTGTATAGGTTCCTCAAATGTCTCTTGTTCGATGGTCCTCAGTGGGTAGTGGTCCCGCCGCCCGTGCAGGGTGCGGCGGTCGCGACATCAAGAGCACCGAGCGCGCGGAGGTCGACAGGTCCCCGCGCGGGCCTGCTGTCACAACCGACACATCTCGTGTTGAGACACCGAAGAATACATCATCGTCGTTACCGGATACTGCAAAATATTGGAAATTTTTACATATTAAACTATCGATAATTATAATTAGATACATTAAAAAAAATAAGAAAAAAACATCAAATGTGGAAACGAAAGAACAAAATATAGTTTCAAAATGCCGGGTGCGGTGTGCTTTGCATAAGTGGCTTAGAAACGACACGTATTCTGATATGAAAAGTCACACACATTTATTACTCAGATCATTTCATGCAGGGAACATGTGAACACGTACATTTGTAGGTGTTATTTACGATAGGAGTTTGTGTTAAAACGATGTAGCGGGCCACTGAAACAGGATCGTATAGGTTGTAGATTTTATCGCAACTTTAAAGGAACATGCATATGCATATTTAAAAAAGTAGGACAGATGGTGGAAATTTGTCCATGGGCGTACGTAAAAGAAAAGCAATTAGGATTAGACAGTTGTGACAATATTGCGCAAGTTACATTCATTCATGCCAAAGAAGGCAAGTCAGTGATACGGTGCAGTGGTTAATCAGATCAAACCTACCTCTGAAGTTATACAATATATAACTCAACGGTTACATATTAGTTGATATCTTGCTAATATAAAAAATGGAGTCCAAGGAATTTGATAAAATTTCATTACAAAAGATATAAAACTGTAGGAAGATATTTTTAGAGAAGGCACTTGGAGTGTAAGATAATGGAGGCTTAGATAGAAGTTGAGCCGCTATATGTAAGTTTGTTCACAGGAGTTTTGTCGAATGGCTTGTAGTTCGCCGGTGGAGTAATAACGGCGCGTCGTACGCCACTGAAAGTAAAAGAATTTGTGAGACTCATTTTTTTAACTACCATGTTAAGCAATTTTTTTATGTTCACTGCCATTAAGAGTCAAAATTTTCAACATATTTAGTATGAAAATTAAAATTATTTTTTCAATTATATTTTAAAATATAAAAGAATTTCTTCATGGTACCAATGTTAGTAGTACATATTTTAAAAAAACATATATATACCTGAGATTGTTTAAAGCGAAGCTGTGGTTGATACTTTCTTCGCAGTTTCCTGGGACAACAAACACATAATATTCTGAGAAATGCCCTGAAACAATAAAAACACTGAATATAATATTACATTTAAAATAAAAAAAATAGGTAGATACTTTTTAAAAATTGTTGTCAGTAAGTTTTCATATAGATCAAATCAAATCAAATCAAATCAGCTTCATGCTGTATCCCGCACACTGTAGGGTAGGCAGAGGGAACCTAGTGTTAAAACACTCCGTTCCCCACTTTCTGCCGAATTCTGGAGGCATTGCGTGTTGAGTGGCAGAACTCAACGCCGCGCTTGTCCGCGCGTTGAATTGTTGCGCTTTGATACCAGAGCGAAGAAATGGAAATATAAATTTAAGTAAATATTTCATCTCCTCGAGTGGGGATCGAACCCACAACCAGTCGGTTTTACAGTCACACTTTGTGTCACTGCGCCACGACTGGTCTCAATATAGATGTAATAGATAATTCCATTAATCTAAAACAATCAAATTCATAAAACATAGAAGTATGTATATACATAAGTTATAGTATATTGTTGTTTAACGAAATATATAATAGCTGTAAGTGGCTATGTTGGTCTCAGAATCTTTGTCATGATTTATCTTACGATCTTATTAAAAGCCTTTATTTGATGAAGCCACAGACAAAATAATTAAACAAATAATCTCAGTCTTTCGGGGAATTAATTAAGCTTTCGTGTAAAGTTAGAACTGACTAGGGCCTCTGATTAATATACATCCCGATTATTATTACTATGGTTCTATTTCATAGAAATTGAACATTTTGAACCTTTTTAGGGTTCCTTACTTCAAAAGGAAAAAATGAAACCCTTATAGGATCACTTTGTTATCCATCTGTCCGTCTGTCAAGAACATTTATCTCGAGATCGCGTGAGTGTATCGATCGGAAATTGAATATTGACGTAGTATAATATCAAATATTGACGTAGACTCTTGGAGCACAGAAAAAATTGTCTGAATTAACGCAACTAAAAGATATGAAAATTTATGCATCGTCTTTGCTGCAATTTGTATGAAATTTTCTGCGTAATCAAAACCTGTAGAATATTTCCCGTGGATCTACAATTACAAAAAAGCAAGAAGTGAAAACTTACAGTACAAGTAAATGAATAAATTCGAAATGAGAAAATTTGTAGATGTTTCATAGAAGAAAATAACTACTTACTTATAATTGTAGTTTGTTACATATAAAATGAGTGCGTACGTCCTCAAACATTAGTTTGTCAATTTCTATATACGGAACTCGCGCTCAATATTTAATATATTGTAAAATAAATAGATTATTGAAAAATAAAAAGGTCACACACATTTAAAACTTGTTAAAAAACTTAACGCAATAATATTTTAATAAGGATTTTTAATAAGCAAGCTTTATAATATTATTATATAACTTTTTATATTGACCAAAAATCATAATTTACATCTAATCTATATTCAAACGACGATGTTTGTAGAAGTTTAATTTGTAATACCTATAGAAATCGTAGCAGTTGGATTCAAATATTCGAATAATCTTACGTGTAGCCGATATTTGAAAAATTTTTGGTCTTCTGCTTTATACAGCCAGATTTTTACTATGGTCTACATATTCCAAATGAAAACGACGTAAAAGTACATACTTATAGAGTAACCATTTTCTTAATTATTATATATAAATTTAGATTGATTGATAAAATAATAGCAAATACTAACATAAAAATAACAATCAAAAGACATTCTAATATTATATGCTTATAAAAAACTCCCTGTGTTCGTTCAAAATTATCAAGTATAAAATGGAAGTAGGGTCGAGAGGCAACGACTCCATTAACATTGTAATTTGCCCTCCTTTCAATGGCTAAGGGAAATTCGATTATACCTTAATTTTGTGGTTCTAAGAGATTCAGAAATAAAACAAACATCTTTGGATTGGAAATCAATTATTCGTTTTGTTTACAAACATAAGTTGTTAATAGTAATATTTTTATGAATGCTCTATAAATTTATTTCAATGTATGCTTAAGAAGAGTAAAAATCATTATTTAAACAAGGAAAAGTGCCATATAACCACTTTTATTTCTTAAAAATGAAAGTAGTATATGGCACTTTTCCTTGTTTAAATAAAGAATTTTACTCTTTACTTAATTGGTACTCCTTTTTAAGCTAAAATGGATTTAAAAGAAATCCTTTACTTTAATCCGCACATAGCATGATAGGAACCTGGGAACCTATTGTTTAAACATTCCGTTAAGAATATAAGACACTTCCGTACCTCACTTTCCGCCGAATTCTAGAGACATTTCGTGTTGAGTGACGGAATTCAACGCCGCGCTTTATCACGTTACCAGATCGAAGCTTAACGGATGTTAATACCTAAAGTATATCTAAGCTTACTTAATTAGTTTTACATTCAATCCAAAAGCATTTAAAGAATACTAATTTTAATCCACAGCTCGCTTTAAACTTTACCAACCCCAGAACTCAACTCTTTAGTAACTTCTCATGAATTCTCAATTAATTTGGTTTTTAACGAATAATAGTGAATTAAATTGAATTCTAAAACAATTTAACTATTTTAAATGATTTTTGATCTTATTAGAAACTCAAATCCTTTTTCACTTGCCTCTGAAACTGACAGCCTATAGTAACATCTTTGATTGTTAAGTAAGTATGTATGTTGAATAATAAATTGTAATCATTCCGAATAAGTAAATTATATAGGTACCGCGCGGTGTTACTATCACAAATTTTAGCGTCACGCTATATCGCGTACACAGCAGAGTAGGCAGGGGGAACCTAGTGACAAGATACTCCGTTCCCCATTTTCCACCGAATTTTGGAAACATTGCATGTTGAGTGGCAATCAATACCGCGCTTTCCCTCAACAGTGAAGAAGATGAAAATTAAATATTTCATTTCCTCAAATGGAATTCGAACCCACAACCATCTACGTTTACAGTCATATTCTGTGCCGCTGCGCCACGTCAAAATTAAATATTAATTAAGTGAATTATTTAGCTGGTGTTCATAATAAAACCATTAATTACCATAAATTTGAGCTGTGTTCGGTAACTGGCTTAGAGGCAGCCTGAAACAACAGGACGCCAGTCTACAGCTCGCTTTTAATCAACTTGCGTTGTCATGTAAATATTTCAACGATAGTTTATATATTGTACGAACGTAAGTGGAATGTGCTTCGTAAATATACTTTGGACAGACGAACAAGACTAAATTATATAAAATGACAATCAAAATGCTTTTGTATTGAGTTTAATACAAATATAGATTTATATATTTAATAGGTATTTTCTTTGTTGAGTCATATAATAACTAATAAATATAAATAATTCTATAATAGTAAAAATATTAATACAAGTGATTTCAAATTAAAGTATTTTTCATAAGTCTTAAAATTAAACAGTCTTATTAACGAATGTTCACATTAACAATAAGGTGCGGTGTTAAGTTCAGTCGTCCAATGCCTAGCGGGTTGAAAGTTAAGATCGAAATAATAACAGGTGTATATCTCTTTATCTCACATATTTTTTAACAGCATGAAGCTATCACGCTGTATCTCGTATAGGTTAGGCAGAGGGAACTTGGGAACCTAGTGTTATGGAACTCTGTTTCCATTTCCATTCCTATTTTCCGCCGAATTCTCAAGGCAATGCGTGTTGAGTAGCGGAACTCAACGCTGCGCTTTACCTCGTTACCAGAGCGAAGATTTGAATATATTAAATTTTTCATTCCCCGAATGGGAATCGAATTCACAACCGTCGTCACACACTTGTGCTCTCGCGCCACGACGGCCTCACATATGAATAATGCGTGTAAATAAAAAAAAAACAATATTTTTTAATATTCATATCAATCATATTATTGTAATAATATGTAGATGTCGCTACACGTAAAATTTATGCACGTTCAGTGTACTTGAATATTTAGTACTGTTGTGCACTGTAGAAATACACAAAAAATTAGGCAGATAAATCTTTTTTTTCTGATGCCGAATATATATTTATATATAACTCAATTTCGTAGAAAATGTTAGTTGTGCCTTTTTTCCTTGCTGGCTGTGCCTAAAAAAGTTATTTAAGCATCAGCTGTTCGTCTCATATATTAAAAAGGATGACCTATAATATAACAAAATCTGAGTATATACATTGCAATCAATCGTACTAATATAACTTAAATTTTTTTACTATTATCTATTACAAATATTCTCATGTATTATTTTTAGAAAAAATGTAAAAACAATTTTAAGTTTAGTAATTTTTAATTAAAAATCTCACTAGCATATCTGATTATTTTTTTCAATAGAAAGATTAATTTATATGATCCGAAAATTCATAATTTATTTCCACACTTCAATTCATATTATATGTGAAAGAAAAAAATCGGTTAATGCCAGTAGGACTCGCCCACCGATACTTCCATACCAATTTCAGGAAAGGTGTAGGACGGGAAGTACAAGTTACAAAAGATAGATAGATAGATAGAAATACTTTATTACGTACAAAACTGTTATGCTTTCATAGTAAAGGAATGCTTTCATAGTAAAGGAATCACCATAAACAGTTGGCAATCTTAATTGATTATCAGATCTTGTCCGAAGTTGAAGTTGAGAAGTTACGTCGGCACCTATGAAGTTGAACTGTTGTAACTGACTCCCCATTGTACTAAATAAAATATTTAAATAAAATTATTTAAATAATAATTTTAATATTTTAATACGGCTCGTGATACGTCTAATATAGTTAGAAATATTCCGTAGTGATCTAAAGCTATCCAAGATCTATTAGAGATTCAGAGGTAACAGTGTTAATATGAAATGTACCATAAATACAAATAAAATATATTATCATAAATAACATGTTGTAGTCTGTCCGTTTTCTCACACCTACTCATCATACAACGGGTTATAGAACAACTGTAGAAACTGTATTACATAGATGAATGTCCAATACCATACAAGCATCGCTTATGCATCGTAAGCGCACCGCGGGACAACGTCGATCGCAGTTTAACAATAAAAGGCCATAGCAATTTGCCTAGCCAAGCATATTAGTAACAGTGAAACCAAACAGTAGTCGGTTGTGACTCCAATATCAGTTATTAGTAAAACATAGGGTCAATGAACTCCGACAATCGTACAAATAGTTTATAATTAATATTTTGTTACTGTCTAATATTTTAATGATAATTAATTAAATATCTTGACAGATTACCTTTATTGTACAATAGGACATTAAATAAACTCATATTATATAATATTTATATTTATAAATTATAAATACGTATTTTGATATAATAATTTTGTATTATATCATATTATAAATGATACTATTATATTTATATTTTCTTTTATAGTAACATGTTAAATATTTAGTAATCCATACCTATATTATAAATTCGAAAGTAACTCTGTCTGTCTGTCTGTCTTTTACGCAATCAGGGCCAAACCGCTAATTCAATTGTGATAAAATACTCATATAGAGATACTTGAGGGTCTTCGGATGAACATAGGTTACTTTTTTTTCTCATATTTGTAATATTGTCGATATATACTAATATATTAAAATACTTTTTAGTTTGACAGGCAATTTATTCTGCCATCTTAATAACAACCGACCGTTGCTAAGCAACGGTTTGCAAAGTTTGTTTGTTGTTATAAGAAAACGTCACCCAAAATGAGCTTGCTTAACGCATACATGGCGTGCGCCGACTCAACCTTATGAGACACATAAAAACAATGTTTTACAAAAATATTGTCTAAAAAATATTGTTTAAATAATATTTTAAAAAGTCCGCGATACATATATCATATTTATCTCTGAAGATAGAGCAAAAGTAACTATTTTAATTAATTTACTTTATATTTATCGGGTTTTTGTTGTATGTATTTTCTATAATTTGATATTGATCCTTATGAAAATGAATATAATAGTCACTTTTAGCATTTCATCTAGATTGAAATTATAGTTTACTGTATAACATTCTAATAAATAATTAAGGAGATGTCACTGATTCGAAATGACCTAGCCTTCGGACGGCATAGTATGATCGACGCAAACGGGCACATGACTTTGACGGTTTTGTTAATTTTCATACATTTTCGAACTACTGTTAATTTTTATGTAGTATTAACTGTTTATAATTAATTTATACTTTTCTTTGGTTCTTCGCTTATTCGAGTAGTAGATTAGTTAGATTTTCATTAATTTCTTGGTGTGGTGTAAGTTGCGGCCCTGCGCGGCATCGACATAATATTATTTAAGTATTAAGGAAAGAATTGTTGGTTATTTCATCTCGGCTGGATGGTTATCTATACCGTTGTTATATACACTTATTAAATTGTAGTTGTAGTTTTTTGGGTTTTTTTTTATATTGCTCGCAAAACTTATCATATTTAATGTAGAAAGAACTTTAGTTATTTCATATAGTGTCTATGTACGCGCGCAAGGAAAACGTATAAAATGATTTTTCCCGGGTAAATCAGTAAAATCGATCACTGAAAGTCCAATAAAAATCAGTTCAGTTATTCTGGACATTAGCTCGGGGAAATAGAAAGACGGACAGAGTCAAAAAATATAAAACTATTTTTTATTGTATTTGAGTATTATGTAAATAACCAAATGCACTTGCAAAAACATAGCACAACATATTTAATTTTAATTCTTTTATATATTTACTTTACTTTGATAATATTAATAATGTAATGTAATGTTTTGTTTAGTTTTTTAAATTAAAATTTTACTTTGGTTACGTTTACTTATAATTTTTTTCATTTAAATTAGTTACATATTTTCAAAAAAAAATTCATAAATATATCTAATAAGCATTCGTATAGTTTAAGCGAGCGAAGCCGCGTCCGGGTCCGCTAGTATAATATATAAACATTACATTTATAAGTAATTATAATTCACCAAATCTATTTAACTCTCATTTCACAATTCACATACAAGCATCTGACAAAGATGGCGACAGGCATTCAGCGTTCATTAATGTGATTGTAATTTTACATATCTCATAAAAATATATTAATGTATTTATTTCCATTTACTAAATAAATAATAATTATCTCTGGATATTGACGTCATTACGTGCATTAATATTATCCTTCTTTGTTTTAATAATAAGCTATTAAAAACTTACCGACGAAGTATTCCAAAACAAACAACCATAAATACGTAATACGCACTTATAACTTATCTTACCAGCCTCGAATACTTATATCACTATTACATGTACTAACTCACATGCCTTTTACGTATAAGATGTAACTAAATATATTTTAATAATAAATTAAAACTTCTCTAAGCATTTTGAATCACTATCCTTCACCAGACGCGTCTGCCATCTCCCCTCTCTTTCTTTCCTTTTTCGTGACTTTGACTTTGACAGTAGCTTATTCAGCCAACATGATATTTTACAATAATTAAAATATTAATTATGTTATTATTTATTATAATACACAATGATTAAATATAATTATTAAATTATTTTTAATAAATATATTACGTCACTTTAATATTACTTGTGAACGGAACGCGTAATTAAAGAACTGAATTAAACTATTATTTATAAGATTGTATTTATCTTAAGCTATAAATTAAATAATTTTATAAATTATACTTATATTTTTGTATCAATTATTATTATTTAAAAAGGGAAAGGTGCCGTAGGGACAGCTTAAGCTTGCAGGTATATACACACATTTTGTATAAAATAAACTACACATATAAGTTTGTAATATTTTTTTTCTATGTTATCTTTTATCTTTATAAATGTTTACTTTTCGAATCTTTTCCTTTATTTGTATTATTTACTTTAGAGTTTCCTTTAGATTTTTTGCTTTATCTTTATTTATATTGTAAGTTCTTACTTTGTGACAAATTTCATGGATAAAAGTTCGCGGTTCGGGTACTTACCCTATAAGTTTTAATTACGCGGCGAATTTCATACAAAATAAAGGCAAAATTGATCTCTTACACGTAGAGTACACACAATACAAATAAATCATAAAGCTATACTAATACAGGTGGTGAATTAGCTAATGCACTTGGATGGTGCTAATATTAACGTTCAGATACTGTATCACAAAATATTTTACAAGTAAATTTTTTGCACCGTCTATTTTAACCTTCAAGCGGGCGCGCGTAGTCGAATCGACCGCGCTTAATATATTTTTGTTCAAAGAATTGTTATTACTTATTACACGTATTTCTTATTTCCTTTTCCTTAACTAGCCTTTCGCTATGTAATTGGGAGTAAAACAAAATGTATACCACTCTACAAATAGCGATTGTTTTAGTCCAGTCGCGCGAAGCTCAACGCGACATAGACTTGTTTGTCGTAGTATTTCTTCGGGCATCGCTCAATATTATCCAATTAAGCTTGGAATTATAGTTTTTTTTATAAAATGAGTCGTGGACAGATATCAGGAAGTGCTATACTCGAGGAATTACTAAGAGAAAACAAAATAGAGAGAAAATCAGTCAGTTTTGCTACCATGGCTCTGAAACTTAATACTATATCGTTTTATTGGAACTTCGATCTGCTGAGATATCAAGAAATAAATAGCTGTTTACAGGTCGCGAAAAAATGTAATAATTTTACTTTTTAGACAACATATAAATATTTGAACATAGCGGGATTTGAACTCGCGCCTCTTTAAAAACCGTCCAAGCGCCCCGACCAAATAAGCCATACGTTCCGTTGGTCATAGTGTCGAAGTAAAGTACGATGTTGAGTTCCGCCACTCATCACGCAATGCCTCCATAATTCGGCAGAAAATGGGGAACGGAGCGTCTTAATACTAGATTCCCTCTGCTTAGCAGGCTGTGTGCGGAATACAGCGTGAAGCTGAAAAAAAATAATTGTTTTAATAATTGTATCTTTTTCATAATTTTAATTCCTTGTTTTGACATATTAGACTTTACAGACAGTAGTAATATATATGCGTAAACAACATTTATTGGATATATAGCGCTTTATTTCTCTTATTAATCCCATAGGTCTTGTCGGTTACGCGCGCCCACTCTCGTTACAAATGACCGCACGCCCGCTTCAAGGTTAAATAAAACAACAAAAACATATAAAGAATAATGAATAATAGTTTTCTTCGGAAAACATTAAAGAATCATTGTTGTATAAACATACAAAAATATAAATATATAAAATGTCACAAAAAAAATCGTAATGTGTGCTGTGACATAGTAGAAGTGAGACTTCAAATTCCCTTTTTATTTATTTATAGAGAAACTAGCGGACCCGGACGCGGCTTCGCCCGCTTAAACTTTACGAATGCTTATAGATATATTTAGGAAATTGTTTGTGAAAATATGTAACTAATTTACATAAAAAAAAATATNTAATAATTTTATCTCTGTCTGTCTTTCTATTTCCCCGAGCTAATGTCCAGAAAAACTGAACTGATTTTTATTGGACTTTCAGTAATCGATTTTACTTATTTACCCGGAAAAAATCTTTTTACTCGTTTTCCTTGCGCGCGTACATAGATACTATATGAAATAACTAAAGTCCTTTTTACATTAAATATGATAAGTTTTGCGAGCAATATCAAATAAAATCCCAGAAAACTAAAACCACAATTTATTAAGTGTATAACAACGGTATAGATAACCATCCAACCAAGATGAAATAACCAACAATTCTCTCCTTAATACTTAAATAATATTACACCGATGCCGCGCAGGGCCGCAACTTACACCACACCAAGAAATTTATGAAAATCTAACTAATCTGCTCCTCGAATAAGCGAAGAACCAAAGAAAAGTATAAATTAATTATAAACAGCAAATAATTACATAAAAATTAACAGTAGTTCGAAAATGTATGAAAATTTACAAAACCGTCAAAGTCATCTGCCCGTTCGCGTCGGTCATACTATGCCGGTCGTATGCTAGGTTATTTCGAATCAGTGACATCTCCTTAATTATTTATTAGAATGTTATACAGTGAACTATAATTTCAATCTAGATGAAATGCTAAAAGTGACTATTATATTCATTTTCATAAGGATCAATATCAAATTATAGAAAATACATACAACAAAAACCCGATAAATATAAAGTAAATTAATTAAAATGGTTACTTGTTGTTACTGTGTTACTTTGCTCAAGCTTCAGAGATAAATATGGTATGTGTATCGCGGACTTTTTTAAACATTATTTAAAGGACAATATTTTTGTAAAACATTATTTTTATGTATCTCATAAGGTTGAGTCGGCGCACGCCATGTATGCGTTAAGCAAGCTCATTTTGGGTGACGTTTGCTTATAACAACAAATAAACTTTGCAAACCGTTGCTTAGCAACGGTCGGTTGTTATTAACATGGCGGAATAAATTGCCTGTCAAATTGAAAAATATTTTAATATATTAGTATATATCGACAATATTACAAATGTAAGAAAAAAAAGTAACCTATGTTCATCCGAAGACCCTCAAGTATCTCTGTATGAGTATTTTATTACAATAGAATTAGCGGTTTGGCCCTGATTACGGCACAGACAGACAGACAGACAGACAGAGTTACTTTCGAATTTATAATATAGGTATGGATAGGCAAAGCGCGGCGACGCATTTTGTCCATCTAACACAAGAATAATATTAATGTACGAATGATTAGTGTTACATACCTATATTATAAATTCGAAAGTAACTCTGTCTGTCTTTTACGCAATCAGGGTCAAACCGCAAATTCAATTGCGATAAAATACTCATATAGAGGGTCTTCGGATAAACATAGGTTACTTTTTTTTCTCATATTTGTAACATTCTCGACATATACTAAGATATTAAAATACGTTTCAATTTGACATGTAATTTATTCTGCCATATTAATAACAACTGTTGCCAGGCAACAAGGAATTATGTCGTTTTAAGAAAAGGTCGCCCAAAATGAGCTGTCTGAACGCTTACATGGCGCGCGCTGACTCAACTTTATGAGATATATAAAAACTATGTTTTACAAAAATTTTAAAAATCTATTAAAAAGTCCACGATGATGTATGTTTATTTCTGAAGGTTGAGCCACAGTAACCATTTTAATATATTTAATAATTTTTTTTGGATTATTGTTATTATATTTTCTATAATTTCGTATTCAGTCCTTATCAAAATAAATATAATAGTCACATTTAGAATTTCACCTAGATTAAAATTATATTTTACTATACATCTTTCTAATAAATACTGAAGGAGGCATCACTGATTCAAAATGAGTTAGCCTACGAGCCGCACGAAAAGGTCCCACGGAAAGTATAGGAAAGAATGGTCTAACCGACCATTCTTTCCTATACTTTCCTTCCTTTCAGTTAAATATACCGTTGTTATACATTTAAAAAATCGTATTTTTAGTTTTTTGGGATTTTATTTGATATTGCTTGCAATAATTATCGATTTTAATGTAGAAAAAAGTTTAGTTATTTCATATACTATCTATGTACGTGCGCAAGGAATACGTGTAAAATGGTTTTTCCCGGGTAAATCAGTAAAATCGATCACTGAAAGTCCTATAAAAATCAGTTCAGTTATTCTAGACATTAGCTCGGGGAAATAGAAAGACAGACAGAGACAAAAAATATAAAATAATTTTTTATTGTATTTGCAAAAACATAACACAACACACTTAATTTTAATACTTTTAATTATTTATTTTACTTTGACAATATTGATAATGAAACCGGTTTTGTTAAGTTTTTTTTATTAATGTTTTATAATACTTTGGTTACGTTTACCTATTATTTTTGTTCATTTAAATTAGTTAGATATTTTTTCTAATAATAAGAATTTTCTCTACTTATTGTTGTTATTCGGATTATTATGATCATTTAGGCTTATATTTTTTTATCAATCCTATTAAAAACTGAAAACAATTTAATAAGCATTCGTATAGGTCAAGCGGGCGAAGCCGCGTCCGGGTCCGCTAGTTGTACTATAAATGTTAAAGAAACTCCGTAAAAGGCTGTCATGGCGCACAATCGTACGACTGTTATTATTTTCATAGTTTATTATTTTCATTTCCTCGCACTGATAACGAGGCAAAGCGCTGCGTTAAGTTCTGCAACTCAACATCAAATCGGCAGAAAGTAGGGAACGGAAATATCTTAATGGGGACGGTGTATCTTACAATATGTTCTCAGGTAGTCTCTGAATATTCTGCTGCTTGCGAGTTACGCCTCAATAACCAAGACCACGAAATAAAAATAGAATTTGTAAGTAATATTATAAATATTATCAAGACAATTATCGGATTATTGCGATCAGAAGCGGAATATTACATTACCGTACTTCAGGCCTTGCATAAGCCGCATCTCTTTTACAGCCATATAGAAAATAATAATAATAATATTTTTTTACAGGAATTTCATAGACAAAAAAATATGTTTAACAAATAATTTTGAAAAAATGATAAATTAATATCTTCACTACAAACGGATAGCGTTTTAGTCTAATGATATTGCACTTATGTTTATCTCGATCAATGGGCATCTACATACACATGTAAGTATATTGTCCTATTATTAGACAATCTGTTTTACACCTTCCGTCTATTTTTTCGAGACGTTGCGGCACTCAACGCCGCACTGCATCTACCAGAGTGGGAAACTGATTCAAAACCATCGCGTTTATAATCAGACGCTGTCACACAGCGCTACGATGATGTAAATTTTATTTTTCCGATCAGTGTCGTAGTGCAGGGGCACAAAGTGTGACTTTAAATACGACTGGTAGTGGAATCGATCCCCACTCGAGAAAGTGAAATATTTATTTATATTTATACTTTCATTTCTTCGCTGTGGTGTCAAGGCATAGCGCGGCGTTGAGTTCCGCCATGTATCTAGAATTTGGCGGAAAGTGGGGAACGGCAGTGTCTTAACAATACGGTCCTTCTGCCTAACCTGCTATGTGCGGGATACATCGTGAAGCAGATTTATTTTTTTAATTTTAACGAACAATAGATGCTATTGTCACGTGTCATAAGCAATAGCCAGGCAGAGAAGAATGGAGCGTCTAAGTACTTTAAAGTTTTAGTTGTATTGACAATTGAACAAGAATTTTCTACGGCTAGTGAAGTGAGTAGCAGTAGAATATACTTGCCAGTCGTGGCGCAGGGACTCATGTGTGTGACTGTAACCGCCACTGGTTGTGGGTTCGAACAAAAATTCGGCGTTGAGTTCCACCAATCCAGAATTCAGTGAGAAATAGGGAACAGAGTGTAGGTTCCCTCTGTCTACCCTGCTGTGTGCGGGATATAGCGTGAAGCTGATTTTTTTACTGAGAGTAATCAACAAAGAAACAATGTATTCTGTGTTTTATAAACCATTCTAATGCTTTAAATGACATGGAACAAGGGAAGGGAAGAAATGTTTGGATAATCCCGGATTTCACAGAAATCCATCTGATCTTATCTAGTGTTCATTAATTTCTCAAGGATCTCGAGGTCTAGCCTAACGCCCGTCAACGATTTAATTAATTCTTCCAATTAACTCCAGACGTTGTCGTGGATGTGAGTAGACAGTTCACTACTATTTTTGAAGAATATATTTTGTTTTCATGTAATATAATTTATAGAGTAATATATTTTATAGAGTCTAACTTACAACTATTTTGCTTTATTATAGAATTTTAGATTTAAGTAATAGTTAGTTAATTTAATATATTTTATTGTACTTATGTATATGAGTGTATACTCATATAGTCATATCAATTTAAATACACTTGATTATATTGTCCTTGCTCAATCTAAAGTGTATCTTTAAAATATATATTGCGCATTTCTATAATTAAAAACGTATATAATATAATCTCAACTTAACCGAAAAAATATAGGATTTTTGATACAGTCATCATACAGCGCTCATAGATATTATAAATCATACCATTTTTATACTTACTACATAATACATTATTAAACAGTACTGTACCGTTAATCGAAGCCTAAATAATGAGAGTAGCGTTCATTTCCCTTTTTGTCGCTAGTGGCAAGCTTCCTCTTCCATATTGCTGCAGTGCTGCCATAATTATGACGTAGACGCTAGCGCCACCGGAGGCAGTGAGTTACGTGACTCCAATATTTTATTCATTGGCGTTTCAATTCCCGCCAGAGCCGGTCACATTAGTAATACTTACTGTAAACCGCTTTTTTCGTTAGTGAGGTGTTCATTTTAAGTACAAAATAAGGAAAAAGTGTAAGTGTCTACAATAGGAATTCATCGTATTCGTAAGTACAGAATTTTATTTTCTCGGTTATGAAGAAGAGTAATGATTATATTAACGGCGTTGCCGTTCGTCATCTATTGCATTAATAGTTTTTTGGTTTATTAACATTATAATTTTGCTTTGTGCTTTTATGCTTACCCTCGTATTGAAAATAAAAAATAATCATTTTTCAAATAATTTTTAACGTGCTATTTTTATAAAGGGTAATATAATAAATTCAGTTCAATTGTTCTTGTGTCAGATGATTAGTTTCGTACCATTTTCTATTTTATCTTTTTCCTACGGGTCTGTCACTGCGGTTTCGGGTATTGTAGGACGAATGTACCTTTTTTAATATAGAATTCTAACGGGTTGTCCGTTAGAATTGAATTGATTTTAGAATGAATGAAGATACAACCGTGCGACCTGGTCCTAGTGGGACATCAATAACACGGAGCACGAGGGAGCGTGATAACAATTCTAAAAGGATGAGAAAAAGGACTTTATCTAGTTCAAGCTCGTCTTCCTCTTGTTCTTCGTCGTCTTCGAGCGATTCCCATAGACCAAGGAAACATAAACGTAAGCGCCATCGTGACAGTAAGTTGAATCAATTAATTAATATGGTAACTGACCTTCAAAGTAGAGTTGTGACATCTGCCGATGCGGATCACAGTAAAAATGATTGCTATTGTAATGATGATGCTTCTTATATCGAGCACAATGTTAGTGGGGATTTATATGATTGTGAGTTGGATGCAGGTCCATCAAATAGCGGAGATAGTAACGCTAACGCTGACATTGCCCCTAGTTTTAATTTATCTTTAAATACTAAGGTTAAAGAACCAACGATCCCACAGGCGTCTGATAAAGTTCTCCAGCAATTGAAAGACTTGCAACGTTTTGATAGTTTAGATTGGTCTAGTATACGTTATGACGATGTTCAAAAAAATTATTTACGCTCGCCGGGTTTCACAAACTTGGAAGCTAATATTGAACTAAGTTCTCATGACACTCATCTCTTTCGCATTGCTTAAACAACGTGAGGCTCTTGAAAGTGATATGTGAAATTTCTTATCTTGGGCTCAATCAGTAAATAGTTCAAATTTTGCGGACATTCAAACAAAGCTTAACGAGGTATTTTCAGATGGTGAGTATAACAAAATTACTGCAGATACATTACAGCTTGTGTGTGGCCATCGAGTAGAGCTTATACAACATAGAAGGGAAGGCATCCTCTCTGCCGTAAAAGATCCTGCCCACAAGGTTTTATTTCGTAAAATTCCACCCTCCTGTTCTAATTTATTTGAATCGGAAAAGTTTAGCTCCGTTTTAGAAAAAGCAGGAGGTATGAAGGTGTTTTGGTCAAAAGGAAAAGATCGCATCTCTGCTCCGCAGAACGATCCAAGGTCTTCTTCGCAACCATTACCTAAAAAAGCGGTGAATTTTAACTCGCAACAACATCAGTCCTTGCGCTTTCAGCCAAGACGTCAGATCAATTCAACCTCATTTCGAGACAAAAGGAGCAAGCCAATACAAGCTCGTCAAGCTCAGGCACGAAAAAGACCTAGAAATAACTCTCCCTCATCCCACCGGGATAGGAGAGATCAATTTAAAAGACAGTTCTGACTATCAACAATTGTTCCGTTCCGGTCGACTTCATTTATACGTTCATCACTGGGAGAGTCATTTCTAGGTCTTTTTCGTGCCTGAGCTTGACGAGCTTGTATTGGCTTGCTCCTTTTGTCTCGAAATGAGGTTGAATTGATCTGACGTCTTGGCTGAAAGCGCAAGGACTGATGTTGTTGCGAGTTAAAATTCACCGCTTTTTTAGGTAATGGTTGCGAAGAAGACCTTGGATCGTTCTGCGGAGCAGAGATGCGATCTTTTCCTTTTGACCAAAACACCTTCATACCTCCTGCTTTTTCTAAAACGGAGCTAAACTTTTCCGATTCAAATAAATTAGAACAGGAGGGTGGAATTTTGCGAAATAAAACTTTGTGGGCAGGATCTTTTACGGCAGAGAGGATGCCTTCCCTTCTATGTTGTATAAGCTCTGCTCGATGGCCACANAAATACTTACCGATGAGATCAATTATAAAACTTCAATCACTCGTAGGGGCGTTACAGGTCAAACGAAAAATAGCATTAAGAGACCTTCAAACATTAATAGGCTTTATGAACTTTGCCAGTTTTGTTGTAAAAAGGGGTCGTCTTCATTACCGGGCGTTGCAAACTCTAGCCAACAAACTCTTAAAAGTAGATGCCCCTTTATCTGCCACCCTAACTCTGTCATGCAGAGAAGAACTCGATTGGTGGCGTCACAATTGCAGAACCAATTCGACGATTCATTGCCCGTTACCGACGCATTGTCTAACGACAGATGCGAGCGACAAAGGATGGGGTGCAATGCTAGACAACGATTGCATTCAGGGTACGTGGACCTCGGCTCAACAAAAGCTTCACAGCAATCAAAAGGAGATGCTGGCCATACTGTATGCCTTACAACGGAGTTTCCGGTTGCTCGTATCGAGTGCTCTACTAATTCAGTGCGACAACCGAACGGTTGTGGGCTATTTGAGAAACGAAGGGGGCACCAAATCCAAATCGCTGACAAGTTTGACAATGAAAGTGTTTACTATTCTAGATCGTTACGACATACACCTTTCAATATACCATATCCCAGAAAATTACAATACTCATGCAGATCGGCTATCTCGGAACAGGTCCCCCCCAGAATGGCATCTTCTGCCGGGGATAACCCAAATCATTTTCAGAAAATGGGGGGTACCAACAATCGATCTGTTTGCTTCGAGGCATGCTCATGTTGTCCCAGCTTACTGCACATTGGACAGAACAGACATGAATGCAATTTTTCACGATGCGCTGAGTCTCCAATGGGATTTTCAGAACGCTTGGGTCTTCCCTCCGCCACATCTCATTCCGAGAGTACTGGCGTGCCTCAACAGAGCCAAAGGAATATTTCTTTTAATAGTACCTCGTTGGGAGAACGTTTACTGGAGACCAGACCTCAAAAGTCGAGCTCTGAGCCCACCTTTCACGATCAGGAACTTGGAGGAAAATCTTATAGATATAGCGACGGGTCACCCACCGTCTCAAGCAGAGAAAATGACACTAGAGGTATGGAGATGCGAGGGTGGCATCAGAAAATGACTGGTTGGTCAGAGTCACAAAAATCTCTGTTATCGTCAAGTTGGCGTGAGTCAACATTGAAAACTTATAGACCAGCGTGGAATCGATGGGTTTCCTGGTCTGAAAAAGAAAACGTAGATCCCTTTCATCCCGACGGCTCCTCCGTGGCAAAATTTTTAGCTGATTTACATCAAAAGGAAAATTTATCTTTAAGTACGATATTAGTTCATAAATCAGTAATTGCCACGTTTGCAGAGCCTAATAATAAAGAAAAGTTAAGTTCTGACATTCTGGTTAAGCAAATACTTAAATCCATTGCCTTAGCAAAGCCTAAACTCGCAAAGCCTCCGATTTGGGATACGGATATCCTAGTAGAATTTCTGTTAGCAAAGAAGCCCAATACTACTAGCTTATTCGAAGTTTCAAAACACACTGCGGTGCTCTTGTTGCTATGTTCTGGCAGACGCACGCATGACCTTACTCTACTCAGAGTTTCAGTAGATTATTGTAAAATTGAAGATCAACATATAGTTTTAAGACCTATATTTGGTTCTAAGACAGATTCAGCCCAACATCAACAGTCAGGATGGAAGCTTCTATGTAACCCAGATAATACTTTATTGTGTCCTGTATACTGGGTGAAACTCTTAATAAATTTATCTGAGTCCAGGCGCAATTTAGCCAAAGCAGACAATTTATTTGTTACAGTCACTGGAAGAGCTAGGCCTGCAACTCGCACGATAATTGGTGGTTGGGTTAAAAAAGTGCTAATAGAAGCAGGCATTAAAGCAACACCAGGTAGTTTCAGATCGGCTGTAGCTTCGAAAAGATGGGTAGAAAATTGTCAATTAGATGACATTCTGGCTAAGGCAAATTGGAAATCAGCTAATACATTTACTAAATTTTATAGAAGGGAGATTATTCCTGTATCAATTAGTTCTCCATCTGTTCGTATTGCATCTAATTTTGTTCCTGTTGACGTCTGACATTTACCTAATAATATTTCTTCGATTATTTTATTAACAATTATTGTATCTGTTATAGTCATACAAAAGATGATTATGGTGTATTGATGTGATTTTTCTATCCCAATATAATGTCTTGATGTAGAAATATGAGTGGTTTTATTTATCCAATTTACTTTTCTTTATTTACAATTCATCTTATAAATTTATTTACATAACTCTATCACATTGGCGTTTCCTAGCGCCACCAAGCGATAATAAACACGTCTCTCATTATTTAGGCTTCGATTAACGTTACAGTACTGTTTAATATTGACGTTTTACCTCTAATTAAAACGTTTATTAAACATACTTGCCTTAATCGAAGCTTAAGTATATGACTGCCTGGTGGCATTGAAACTTAATGAATAAAATATTGGAGTCACGTAACTCTCTGCCTCCGGTGGCGCTAGCGTCTACGTCATAATTATGGCAGCACTGCAGCAATATGGAAGAGGAAGCTTGCCACTAGCGACAAAAAGGGAAATGAACGCTACTCTCATTATTTAGGCTTCGATTAAGGCAAGTATGTTTAATAAACGTTTTAATTACAGGTAAAACTTCAATATTTTTTTTATTATATAATATAAAACAGTTTAAAATTTATTATATAATATATTTTTCATTTCACTAAATAGGATGTATTTCTAAAGTAAATATTTTATAAACGTAAAAGTATCTAACAAAATATTTATGTAAGAAGAAAACGAGCTCGACTTTTCACAGCCGTTATTCCAATAGGATGGGCTGAAAAAAGTAAAAACCTGTTAGCTACTGCGTTCTGGCTTCTGGTTAAGTTAGTTAGTTTAAGCTTATTCGTATAGCAAGTTTATATGCAAAAAATGTTATTACAATATTGTAATTAACCAATGGCCTTTACTTTTGTATTGTATGCGTATCTTACAGAAGGTTACGATGTAGATAATGAAAAGGAAGGAAACTAATCACGTTGGGGCTCAGTTAGTAAAGTAAAAAAGAAAATGTTTGAACTTAAGCTTTAAATCCACTCATTAGAAAGATTTCAATAGGTTTAGAACTATTTATTTTTAACTATTTCTTTGTACGTATACGAGGTGATGTTTAATCGAGATTTCACTTCGAAATTATCAGAATCCATGCAAAGATGCCTTATTGACTATCTATACAGGTGATAGTACATAGGTGTTTGTACAAAGCTGCGACCTACATTACGGGGATATATGATTTCTCCGAAACTGTTTACTAATGCTTTGGAGGATATATTTAGGACGCTTGACTGATGCGGACGCGGTATAATTTTCAATGGTCAAATTTTTCATATTTGCGATTGGCCAACGATGTAGTCATCATGACGAAAACTATGCGGATTTTTTTTTTTATGGAAAAGACAAGGCAAACGAGCGTAAATAATCCGGTCGAGTCTGTCCATGCGTGTTGCCATTGCTGGCCACGTGACTCTACCACACGTACTTTAGTCGCCTCTTACGACACCACCAGCACCAGGATGATCCTATACTAGGCCGCAATCACACGGCACGGAATTTGGAAGAAATGATTAACGAAATCAATCTTGACAAGACGAGTTGCACGTGGCACTACACTCGAAGTTTTGCAGGAATATACATAATATATACCTTAGTGAAATTATACAACTTAATTAGCACAACTTTGAGAAGGGAGCACACAAAAAAGTAGGCTTCGGTTCGCCATTTCCGAAGTTACATTATATTTTGAGTCGTCTGTTCCATAAAGACTACGGTCTTTAAGTAGTGCGTCCTATCTGTGATAACTTACGAAGCCGAATTTTGGACATTCACCGTTGGGCATATGTCCACAAAGTATAAATCGCTTAGCAAGCGATGAAACGCGCAATTTTTGAGATTTCTCTGACAGACAGAATTTGTAAAAAATTATTACCAGACAATCGACATTACACGTAGAATCAGCGCGCCAAAGTGGAACTGGGCCGCTAATATCTAAAGTCGATGAAGCCCATGTTAGAGTGGAGATCGCGTTTAGGCATGCGTAGTGTAGGACACCCTGCAGTATGATGGACAGACGATTTAAAGAAGGTGGCTGGCATCAGATGGATACTTTACGACTAATCTCAATTTTGGCATGATATTTCAAAGCAACTTTGTTATATTATTTTAACAAAACTGTGCTCTTTACTTATTTATTACCTTTAACAAACAATGAATATTCATGTCGTGCACATATGATGAGGAATAAATTAACTTTGTTACAGCACTATTCTAGGAGCTAAACTTTGTAATATAAACTTAAGACTGGTGGAACTTGTCGCTTCCGGCGACCAAGTTCACCCGACGGATATTAATGTATGGTCATAGTGCAATTTATTTATTTTAAATACATACATCTATTAACTTAAGACAGTCTTTTTTTTAGAATAAAATAATTTTATAAAAAGCCAGGTGATACAGCGTGAAGCTGATTTCTAGACAAGTATTGAGAGTATTGGAGAATATATAAGTTATGGACGAAATAATACACATATAAGGCTATTATTTACAATGCTAGGGGATTAACTATATCGGTTCGATTCGGACAAAAAGTAAACCAGCAACTATTGTCAACAACAACAACTGTATACTTTAAAGTGACGCCATAGTATCAATAAAGTTAACTTTTGATATAATCCTGCGATACAAGAAATTATTTAGTGAATAATTTTTTAAAAGTTTCGTTGAACTAATTGTTACTTATATTAAAATTCCTTGTTTATGCTAGCAATTATAGCGCTGGTTTTTTTTTCATACTATGGTAGATCCATTGCACAATAAAAATATAAACCCACAATAAATAAACTCACAAAATATACAGTTGAATAAGATGGTCTAAACAAAATGAAATACCGCGCAACAGTTCTTCAAGTTATATGTATGCAAAGTTATTATATTAGTCAAGTTAAAGTCAGAATATATAGAACATTAAACAATATAACTAAAACACTTTACAGAAAACTAGAATAATATGAAAATTCCCAACGAGCTTCATGTTGAACTAGCCGCTGAGATATAAAATATACTGTGAAAGTAATAAAATATTTCAGATTGCCCCTCAGCTACGATATAATGGGAAGTTTAAAGTGGTTGGTTGGGACTATTATTTTTTTTTCATATATGTATGTATGTGATATATAAAATAGTTTTGTTATTTGTTTAAAAAAATTGTATATACAGGGTGGAAAATATTATACCCTATATGCTGTCCCCGTAATAGGAGTGCTGTCACTTCCACCCTGTATACTTATTTATTATGTGGAAATTTAATTTTTAACGTAATTGTGATTATTTTAATCTGAAAGTAATAAATATATCATTCACCACGCTGTTTAAATACTCCTAAAATGCATGATTTTTTGTTTTGAGTTGAAAAAAATCGTATATTGGGGGAAACTTATCTTAGAAAATAAAAATAATTTAAAAAAATCCAGATGATAATAAAATATATATATTTTGAAAAATATAGTATGTAGATTTTAAGCAGACAACAATATACATTTATTGCCAAAAATCATGCACATGTAAATATACATAAATTAAAAACTAAACTAAGCTAGCTTCACGCTTTATCCCTAGCGGGGTAGTCAGAGAGAACGGAGCGCCAAACACTACGTAAATATACATAAAGCAAGTATTTTTTTTTAATTTTTGCTATTTTGTTGTTATTTTCGAATTAAATTGAGCATGCAATTGAGCATCATGTTGGCATCATAATCATTTATTTTTATTTTTGGATTGTCTATAGTTATATGTGCTTTTTGTTTCTTGTCCTACTTATCCGGAGTGCCCGCTGGTTCGGAGTCTAAAACCTTATAATCCTACCTTATTATTTTTTTTAACATAACACTGAAAATCAATTAGCAATTAGTTCCATATATGTTTTGCTTACTATATAATCTTTCATAAAATAAACACCTGGCTATTTAGAATTAATTCCTAAACGAGTTCTTTGAGTACGCTTGGTAGAATAGAACAGTTTTTCACTGTATTCCAATTTACACCATTACCATATAATTTTCTTATTCGTTGCCTCTGCTAAGCTACAAAACCAAGAAGACTTGATTGTGGTGGACGATTCGAATGTCATGGAGCTGAACTATTTGAGGGATCCACCGATTCTAGTTCCATAGTAAGGCAATCTGCTAATTGCCTTATTAGTACAACACTGATACCTAATCACTGTTGTCCTCTAATCCTCTAATAAATTCTTGTAGCACTGGATAATAATCAATTTTGTTAATAGCACTATCGTCTTTGCTTTCAGAAATATTTCCATTAGCTAGTTGTGTAAGTACATATATCCTTCATTTCGTCGTCTTGTAGCCACCTTTAGGTATCCTAAATAGCCAATACACTTTTTTATAATGATTTATGAAACAAACTCATAGTATAGCGATTTGGCAACATACATTTTTTTCACATTGGTAAAACCTTTTTAGAAACTTCATAATAAAAATTATGATTTCCAGTAACACACCGATTTTTATCATTCATCGTATTCAAATTTGATATTCGAGTAAATTTAATAATATATCGAATATCTTACAAATTTTATATATTATCATAAAGATCACTTAAGATTTTTTATAAATTTGGGTGAAAATGAATGTAGATACTTGGCAAATATGCATTTAAGGATTTAATGATACATGTAGTCAGAACCTAATTTTTACATATTAATTTAAAGTTTTTGCTTAAAAATAAGTAGATATTTTAAATTAGTAGCTACTGGAATTTACTGCTTAAAATAGTAATAATAATAGTAATTATTACTTCCTTATATTAAACAAGAAATCGATTTGAACGAACTACTAGATTCAGCTGTTACTTTACACTGCCTTGGGAAATTTCAATCCATCACATATCTTATTGTCTTGAAATGTTGCATGTAAAATTGTATTCATAATAAGATTTATTTGATATCATTTAAAGTTATACAATAAGATTTGGTCCTAAGAACTCAAAAAAAAAATATATTACATTAGGTTAAATAAAATTAAAAAGGATTAAAAAAAATGTCTTAATCATTATTTTTCATTACGCTTATTCACAGAAATTTTGTATACTATTTACTAATATCACAGTAAAGACACCATAAGGCCAATCGAACCCCGCTAAAAGGTGAACGAAAAATAAAAATTTGGTATAATGTCCCAATGAAAAGACGCAAAAAGTTTTTTTTTACTAATAATATTATTAAATCTTTTCATGCCAGAGTTTTTATAGCGTCTTACCAAGACAAGAATGATTAATAGTATAAAGTTGATGACTCTGTCAAAACGTTTTTCCAGGTTGCCTCTGTGAGTGGCATTATGGTAATGAGGATTTTGTCATTAGTCAGGAAATTATTAATTACTCAGGATTCTAATCTAACTGAACTTGGAATCATTTAAATTTCTATAAATGACTTCAATTTTGTTAGAGGTCATCGTGGCGACGTGGTACTGCTGTTGACTGTGAATACGATAGTAGTGTAGTCGATCCCTTTTAGGGAGAGAAATTATTTTCGTTTATTAGCTCGGATAATACAAATTGTGGCGTTGAGTTCCGCCAATCAACTTATCGCAAGATTCGCATATAGCATTGTACGCAGAAATTCTGCTATCAGTATGCAGGGTAGCTATAGCATAAAAGTATAATTCGACAGAAATATAGTTATTTAAATATAAAATGCAGTTTATTGATTTATTGGCTGTGCACTACGAGTATAAAATCAACTGGTTGTGGGTTCAATCCCCACTCTAGAAAATAGTATATTTATTTACATATATATTTTCATTTCTTCGCTCTGTAGAGTTCTGCCACTCAATACGTAATGCCTTCAGAACTTGGCGGGAAGTGGGGAACGGAGTATTTTAACACTA
This sequence comes from Heliconius hermathena, assembly GCA_013403705.1. Classification (NCBI taxonomy): domain Eukaryota; kingdom Metazoa; phylum Arthropoda; class Insecta; order Lepidoptera; family Nymphalidae; genus Heliconius; species Heliconius hermathena. The sequence continues at coordinate 103,752 of JAAIXJ010000550.1, forward strand.
GGTTCCCTCTGCCTATCCTGCTGTGTGCGGGATACAACGTGAAGCTGATTTAAGTACTTGTAACTAAATACGTCATAATATCGTATTTGGCACATGTTACTGCATGCGGTCAATATCAATCAATATACAATTCTGTGAGATAGTTGTCTGGAACAAAAGCCATTATGGTTTCAGCTGCCTAATTTACAATGGCTCCAAAAAAAAGTTTCTTTTTTTTTAGTTTTATGCTGTGTCACGCATATAACATGGTAACTTAGTGCCAAAACATAATTTATCTTCATAGCTTATTAACATTTTATTATTATTTGTATTCTAAATTTAATTAGCGAAAAAAAAAATAATATTCCATGTAAAATTATAAAAACCTAAATCATAATTTAGATTAACGTAAGGTTTTTATAATATAAAATATATTTCTTCCTTTAAATACTGTTAAAGAGGGCGTCGTATGGCGCAGGAGCACAGGGGTGTGACTGTAATGCGACGGTTGCTGGTTCGATCCCCACTCGGGAGAATTAATTATTATCTATTATAATTTTCATTACTTTGCTCTGGTATCGAGGCGAAGCGCGGCGTTTAGTTCAGCCACTCACCACGCAATGCCTTCAGAATTCGGCGGAAAGTAACTGATCGGGGTATCATAACTCTAGGGGTATCATCTCTCTATATATACCTGTATACCATGCTACAGCGTAAACTGAGAAAAAAAAATAAGAAAACCTCGTATAATAATAATGCATAATACCTAATTAATATTACACATACACCTTTAACCATCTTCAATATAAGCTGTCAAAATTATTATGAAATATAGAGTTCGCTGTATTTACGATGAAAACGTCTGTAAATTAGAATAACATTTGGAATTCATGCTGAAATTCGATATTCAGTGATAGTTCTTCGATCAATTTGCCATATAACGGTATAACGGTTTGCTCGCTCGTGGGCGTGACGACAGAGATGTAACGCGAGTAATTAATTCAGCTCAACGGTTTCATTTATCTCCTATATCCTATATGTAGCCGCTTTGCCTTTTTTTGTATGATAATTTTAGAAGCCTCTGTATTGATGAAAAGATATTTATCGTTATATATGGAGAACATCACTTACGCTTTTACGAGGCCGTCGTGGCGCACAGAATGCATTATTAGAAATCAGAATTGGTTAAGGTTTTTTAAAAATAAAATTAAAACATATATGGCCTATATGTATCCAAATTAATAGGAAAGAGATTATACGGAATTGCAAAAAGTAATGTTTCACACTAGTTTTTTTTATCAAAAAAATATATTTTTATCAAAAAATAAAACTCGTGTGAAACAAATTATTTATTAAAATTTCGTAGAATCTCTTTCCTAATAATTTAGAAACATATAAACCATATACTCTGTCTGGCATGGAAAGAGATTCTACAGAATTGCAATAAGTGATATCTTTCACACGAGTTTCCTTCCAATAACGGCTGATGCCTACAAGCAACTGCCCCGATTGACACAATTTCATTGCTTTTATAGTCTTTTTCACCTCTTTTTTTTCGAATTTGCTTACAGTATTATTATTGATGAACATTTTCATTTCTTCGCTTTGGCACCTATGTACATGTTATATACATATCAAATCAAAAAATCAAATCAGCTTCACGCTATATCCCACACACAGGAGAGTAGGCAGAGGGATCCTAGTGTTAAGACACTCCGTTTCCCACTTTCCGCTGAATTCCGGAGGCATTGCTGAGTGGCGAAACTCAACGCCGCGCTGTGGAATGCAATATAAATTCAAATAAATATTTCATTTCCACGAGTGGAGATCGTATATAAACGATATAAAAGGTCGGTTACCACATCGATTATAGAACCTAAAAAACCACTCAGCAGAATTCTCGATTTCAATAAGACCTTAAATCATTAGAGATAAGACGTATTCTGTGTGAAATAGAATGTGTTTGACTTAGAGCGATGGTTGTAGCGATGCCTTAATTTCACCCAAGGGAATAAAAAATCTCTAGATGAAATGTAGGACTACGACTGCTGGTTCTTTAACTAGGCCAAAGAAATAAAAGCTAGAACTTTTTCTTGCCTTGTCTATTAATGCTAATGAAAAGGTTTTCAACTATGCTCTATAGGCATAGTTAAAACACTCCGTTCCGTATTTTTCACCAACTTCTGCATTCGTGTTGAGTGGTGGAACTCTTTGTCTCAACACCAGAGCGAAGAAATGAAAATATTTTATATTAATTTCTCAATTGAGAATCGAATCCACAACCTGTCGCGCTTACAGTCACGCGCTTGTGCCCCTGAATCACGACTGGCCTTCAAACACGAATACTAAACAAGCACACAAATGAATAATCTTTTTAGGATTTTTTAAGCTTCATGATTTATTCCAAATATAGTATTATAGGTATGTAGGTAGAGAGAGAGTTTATAAACAGACTTAGAACAGACGCTGTCTAACTGAAACACTCAAACAGAAACACTTAATATATTGTCTATATTGACGTTGAGGTCGTTTGTAAGCGCGACTATTATAGGTTCGAATGAATTGTTTAATATTTTCGTGGTATTGTCCGCCACTCAACACGCAATATCTCGAAAATTCGACGGAAAGCGAGTAACCAAATGTTGTAACACTAGGTTTCTTTCGCCTTTACTATATGCAGGATAAAGGGTGGAGAAAACCACTCAAATGCGAGTCGGACTTGAATACCGACGGTCCCATACCTATCAAACTTCAGTTAGGTCAACAAAATTATAAAAGTTGACAAACTTAAGTTTGCGGACATATGGATTCATTTTGAATGAAATGCACTACAATTATAAATTTGTAATGATTTTCTTCTGTGAAATATGTTTGTATGTACAAATTTTCTTTGTTTTTTTTTTCATTTCTTGGTTTGAAAATGTATAGGTTACTTCTCGTGGACCTTCAATTATGAAATTTGGCAAGAATTGAGAACTTATAGTACAAATAAAGGAAAAAAAAATGATACGGAACCCTAAAAAGTAAAGAAAAAGTTATTACGTATAAATATCTATTTCGAATGGTAAGTCGTTTGAACAAATCAAGATTCTTACCAGATTTCCCCGTTACCACTCGTTCAAAAGCCCGTAGAATGTCAAATAAATGTCTGTACATTAAGATAGTATTAAGGTATCATTGTTTCGGTATGCGTGGGGTATATACAGTATTTGCTCTTCCCTTATCTGTCCCTTACATTCCCTTACTCGTCCGTAGAATACGAATGTTCTCATCTCAATCTCAGTATATCGGTGTCATTACTGTGGTATTTTATTTCGTATAATGTTATAGATCTATAGGTTTTTGTTAACATAATTTTAGTTCTGTAATATTATATATGTGGTGTAACATGACGCTTGAGAGTTCAACACGCGCTCGGGGGAATGAATGATTATTATTATTTCACTTCTTCTTTCTGGCACTAAGGCAAAAGCCTGGCGTTGAGTTTCGCCACTCAACACTCAATGCCTAAAAAAAATCTGCGGAAAGTGGAGAACGAAGTAAACGCTAGGTTGCCTCTGCCTACCTTGCTATGTGCTGGATACAGCGCGAATCTGGTTGGTATTATGTTATTGTTAAGCGATATTTAATACATTTAGTAGTTTATGAATGTTTTTATAACATTATTATTTCAAATTTCTTTAAATCCATCCATTTTTATACAATTTTACAGAATTTGCCTTTCCCGGAACAATTTCAGCCAAATTGAAATTAATGTTACAAAAAATAAATAAATAATGAATACAACATAACGGTATGGAAACAACCATATATCCATTTGCAGATTAAATTGTCACTATAATAACTTTCCCCATTGGACAATAGAGGATACTCATAAGAAATATAAGAAACTTGGGGTAAAATATCGAAACATGTGCGGACACACTAACCGTACGGTTGATATATCGCCGGGCCGTGCGTGGTGTACCACAATTTGTGATATTGTCGGTTGACAAAAAGGCGTCCTTTCCTTGAGGGCACTCCATTAGCCGGAGGAAAAGTCGCAATACGTGTTTTTTTGAGATTACAATACAAAATATAAAGCGATTTTCTTTCTCTCCCGCGAAATTTATGGTGATTTCTTATTTGGTATTTCATTTTTATTGTTTTTATAATTTAGAAGCGATTCTTGGGTGACGCTTATTCAGCTGTGGGCATCAAAAGGCTGATGATGGTGTTTTTGTGATTCAGAATTTAACTTTCACAGACATAGACAAATGGATCTCTATTTCGAATTTCTTATCTAAATCGGAGAAAAATATAAGAAACAATGTATATTTTTCGTTGCCTACTCTGATTTGAACTTGATTAAAGAAGTTTTGGAAGAAAAAAATTAAGTATGAGATTGACCTCACGACTTAAGTACGAACGTTATGTATTTAGGATTTAAGACGATTTTATCCTTTCCATTTAAAAATCTTTATGGCAGACCAACAACATGTATACAACTTACTACATATATATTTGTCTATTACTTGCTATTACAGAAGATTTCATATAAAAATGTTAAGCAATTTTATGAAACAATAATCTATGGTCCTAGACTATCATAAGCTGTGAGTGTGCCAACCTTACAAAAAGGCAAACTATACACTTTGCCAAATTTAACAAAATTGCTAACATATTTTATTATTACATCTACGTTCAAAAAAATTCTTATATTTAAAACCCAGGTTCAACGTTGCATTTGTATCTCTTATTTTTCGTAAATCTATACAACCATTATAAAGCTAAAGATTTGTTTGGTTGAACGATCTAAAGTGGGGAACGGAGTGTCTTACCACTAGGTTCCCTCTGCCTACCCTGGCATGTGCGGGATACAGCGTGAAGCTGATAATAACGAGCTAATCTCAAAACTACTTACTCGATATTAAAAAATATTTTTATATTAGAGAGTGTATTTGCCAGGTTTTTTTCACGGTTACCATGGCGTGTTCGTCATTTCGATGTAACCCATTGTACCTGCGATTAGACTTTACTTCGATTTTTTGTGGTGGAGATAAATTTTTGTGGCTTATTGTAGTGCCATATATTATAAAATTATATTTATTTACCGTGTTGGTACCGGTTCAGAATAGGCCAACCCTATCTCATTCACCTAGGGTGTCGTAGAAGCCGACTAATGGTACTCATTAAATGCGTCTTAAGACCTCGATAAACATGAGCCTGAACTTGCAGGTACTCATTGATAGTTTGTCAAATGTTCTGGCTGATGATATGATTTCATATGGATAGAAAATAATTTCAGTGGAAAGAAAATTGTAGAGTCTTTGCCGAAAAGACTATTAAACTATCGACATTGCCAATTGCAGGCTGCTTAGCAATATGCAAAGTTGAAGCTCAATTGGAACAGTTAGTGTCAGAATAGGGCATTAACTCAATCTGGTGGCGGATGATCGTATATAAACGACAACGGCAGCAGTGGCAGACCAAGTCAGAAGTCAGGTTTACTATTCACCTACCAACCCGCAGTAGACAAGCATGGTAGGTTAAACGTCTATCCCTCTCCATTCAGCCATGATAAGTATAAGTAAAAATAATCCCCAAGTGCCCGGCGGCCTCGGTGGTCCTGTTGATGACGGTGGACAGATAAACCCCGAGGCCAGGGGTGAGATGAATCTCCGGGCGGGATCTCCTCTCCGTCAGATGACTCAAGCAAATGGAAAAATGGATTCCGAGAAAATAATTAACATACTTAGTTTCAATGTTCAATATTTGCAATCAAATTATAGGCTAGTCGAGTTAGAAAACGCGTTTGAAGATAATAATTATGATATTGTAGGGTTAAGCGAAGTGAGAAGAGAAGGCTAAAATACAATAGAGACTAATAAAAACATATTTTATCATTACGGCGAACAGAGCGGCATGTACGGAATAGGATTCTTAATATCGAAAAAATGGAAAAACGACATAATAGAATTTGTGCCATATTCAAATAGAATTGCAGTCTTAAAATTCAAAATTTCTGGTGATAAAGTTTTGTCCGTAATACAAGCATAAATGATCCTGCAAGTACACGTCCTATTTCCCAGGTAGAAGATTTTTATACAATTCTGACCAAAGCGTGCCGAGAACATAGGGCTACTTATAACATGGTAATAGGTGATTTTAACGCGAAAATAGGAATGCGACAGCCTTTTGACAAGAACCACATTTTAGGACCTCATGGACTAGGCGACAGAAACGATAGTGGTAGTTGATTAGTGCAATTTGCAGTTGGGTATAAATTTCGTGTATGTAATAGTTTTTTTTATAAAAAACCTCACAGAAGATGGACCTGGTTGTCATTCAACAATAGAGATAAAAACGAGATAGATTATATTCTAGTCTGCAATAAAATTGACATAAAAAATTTCGAAGTTATAAATAAAATTAAATTTAAATTGGATCACAGGCCAGTTAGAGTTAAAGTATCTTTTCACACAAAAATAAATCGTCATATAATATAATAGCTAGAATTAATATCAAAAAACTCAACAAAGAAACTTTAATATCGAATAAAGAAGAATTCAATATTGAACTCAAAAATAGTTTCGCTTATTTAGACATTGACACAGATGACGTAGAAGTAAAATTTGATGTTATCCAAAAATCTATAAAACGCAATTATTCGCAACTTCGAAAACAAAATAGTAGCAATAGTACCGAAACTACCTGCAACCTCGGCTTCGATAACTACTTATGCCCTGACTATATTCCTCCAATAACCCGCTATGAAGTTTAGTTAGCAATAAAAAAGTTAAAATACAACAAATCCCCCGGTGAAGATGGAATAACAACCGAGGTTCTTAAAACAGGCAAAACCATCCTTTTGCCCTATGTAACTAATTTGTTTAACTCAATACTCAAGTCTGGCAAGTTTCCTAAAAATTTTTGTCATTCAAATTTAATATTGCTGCACAAGAAAGGCGATAAATCCGACATAGTTTAATCTCCCATCTGTACAAAACTTTTATTAAAGTTATCGAACATCGGATCTCTCAACAGCTGGACGACGAACAACCTCCCGTTCAAGCAGGGTTTCGCTCTGGTATGTCAACTACCGATCATCTTCACACCGTCAATCAAATTATTGAAAAACATTACGAATTCAACCGTCCATTATATATAGCATTCGTTGATTTTACCAAAGCATTTGGCAGCATTTCTCATACTTCCATATTTCAAGCTCTGCAAAATCAAAACATCGAACCATTTTATATCAATTTACTGCGCCATATTTACAAACAGAGCACAGCAGCAATAAAATTTGACACCTCGGGTCCGATATTTAATATAAATAACGGTGTGAAGCACGGTGACCCGCTGTCTCCGAAATTGTTCACCAGTGTCCTAGAGGAAGTATTCCGGAAACTAGCTGCCGGCTGGGAAGATAAGGGTACTAAGTAAGTAAGTAAGTAAGGGATAAGGATAAAATCTGAAACACCGAACTGCGCTCTCGCACAAAAATTGCTGACGTGGGTTCTAAAGCCGCTACGCCGAAGTGGGACTGGGCCGGCCACGTCTGCCGCATGCTTACAGAGTCTTGGGTGAAATCTTCTACCAGCTGGATTCCAGACTCTAAAAGGAGAATTGGCAGACCGAAACGGAGATGGCGAGACGAGCTGGACAATTACAAGCCTGACTGGTGTTCAATAGCACAAAATAGACTAGAATGGAAGAAATGCAGAGAGACCTTTGCCCAACAATGGGACAGTACAGGCTAGGAAAAAAAAATATGATTAATTCTTTTTTACACCTTAACACTAAGTTCCCTCTGTCTACCCTGCTATCTAAGGTAACCTAGCTTTAAGACACTCCATTCCCCACTCCACCGACAAATTGCGACCGACAAAAGGAAGTGCCTGTTGTGTATTTGTAATTGAAGACATAAGAGGATGAAGTTTATATGTTGCATGAATGATGCCGTGATGTGCATACAAATAATTATTGATCATAAAACAACCCAGTTTGTGGCTATTTTTTGAACTTCACAATTTGATGAAGATGTATATCAGTTTTCGAATTTTCAAAGCTTACAACTCGATTTTCTCGTAATTAGAATTTTCGGACATATCACCTTCATGAGTGGTCATATCTTCATATTTAATTCTAATAAATAAAAAAAGATATCCACGTACGACCACGTACGCAAAGCCGCAGGTAAAAGCTAACTTAAAATACAACCATTTCCTTGTGTCAGATTCGAACACACTACTATCGGTTAAAGTCATCTAGATCCCAAGTAGGCTATGATAGTCAACTAATATAAATATCAGTATAATTTGTAAATAGTATTGTATTTTGTTTTTTTAACAGCATCATAGGTAGAAGGAACCTAGTGTTAAAACTCCTCTTTACCCATTTACCACTGAATTCTTGAGACATTGCGTGTTGTCTGGTGGAACTCAACGCCGCGCTTTGACACCAGAGCGAAAAATATTAAATCTTTTATTTCCTCGGGCGGGAATCGAACCCATTATGTTATATTGTACTATGATTTATGACTTTAATTCAATTATAGCATTATGTTACTCAGATTCGCGAAATGGTACAAAAACTTTTTGGTTTAAGCGCGACGTGCTCTTTTGTGAAGGGAATTTATACGTACATTAATTACTTTTATCTACATTTGTTTCGTTTTACTTTTAAATTCATTAGGTTTATTTATCCGGAATGAATTGTTCTTAGATCTTGTCTTTTTAAATAATTAAAAAAATATATAGTCATAAGATTTAGTTAAGACAGCCCATTCACACGTTTCCCATCGTCTGCCGAATCCTCTAGGCATAGCGTGTTGAGTGGTGGAATTAAATGCCGGGTTTTACCTCTTTACTCTTATCCTTGCTCTGGATTCATTCGTCCAAATGGGAATCGAACCCAAAACCGTTGCGTTCATAGTCACTTGTGTCTCTGCGCCACGACGGCGCAGCTAGTTGCCATTGTTTAACTTTTAACTAACTTAACTTAACTAAACTTAGCTTCACGCTTTATCCCTAGCAGGATAGTCAGAGAGAATGGAGCGCCAAACGCTACGGTCTCTACATACCTCTTTCGCCTGGTCCACTGTCATCATGCCCTCCGGGGGATCCTCATGCTTTTTACGTGACCTTCCTCCAGTATCTTTGATACTGCGTTTTCGAAGGTCAACCGAGGTCTCCCTCTATCTCTCTTACCACTCACTTTTCCATCGTATTATTATTATTATTAGTTTTATTTTAATACATTAATTACCTAATTGTACGTGATACCTTTTTTGTGAAATGACAAAGCAAACGAATACGTAATTACTAAGTACTTTTATTTTATATGGTGTACAGCGTTACAGTTGAATTGAATGTAATTTTGAAAATAAAATAATTGAGATCTGCTGCTGCTAGTTTTATTCCACCCATCTACAAGCTATTAAAAATCTTTCAATCACTTCAAATCCGCGGGAATTCGCGGAAAATCGCTTTATCCTGCACACACCAGGGTAGGCAGAGGGAACCTAGCGTTAAACACTCCGTTCTCCACTTTTTGCCGAAATCTGGAGGCATTACGTATTGAGTGACAGAACTGAACGCCACGCTTTGCCTAGACACCAGAGCGAAGAAAAGAAAATATAATTTTTTTAAGTAAATATTTCATCTCCTCGAGTGGGGACTGAACCCACAACCAGTCGGTTTTACAGTTACACTTTGTGCCCCTGCGCCACGACTGGCCTCTTCAAGCTATTACTGTTATCATTTTTATAAAGTATTAGTATAAGTAGCAATAAAAATATTTTATTCATCTCTAGATAAAGAAAGATTTTAGATACAAAATTACAAAATATTTAAGGTTTCCGGCGTAAAAATTGGTATTGAATATAAAGTGAAGAGCGTATATCATATTTTACCGCGTAATTGAATGAATGACACGTCTATATCACTTGTACGGAGATCTGCAGATTAAGGCTTTTATCACAGAAATGATATGTTTTCTTGAATACCTCTATCTAGAGGCCGCAGCGCAGAGGCACAATGGTGTGACTATAACGCGATATTTGTGGGTTCGATCCTCACTCTAGGGAATGATTTTTTATTTTTTATATTTTCATTTCGTCCGTCGTCCTGGCACCAATGTAATATCCCAGTGTTGAGTTCTGCCACTCCACACGCAATGTCTCGAAGAATTCGGCGGAAAGTGGAGAACGGAGTGTCTTAACACTAGGTTGCCTCTGCCTACCCTGCTGTGTGCAGGATACAAAGCGTGATGAAGCTAGTTTATTTTTTTTTACTAATAAAATAAAAATAAATAAAAAGTATTTTTATTGACAACATTCATAATTATACATTTTATGGGCTACTAACTCCTAAATAAGCATAAACTGTGTTTTAGAAGCTAGTGACTTCCCTGTTTTAAACATAAGCTTATATTATTGTCGCGAGCCAAAAAAAAATATATATAGGATAATAATAATGAAATAAAAACTAAGAATATAATAAGTAAAGGTGTGTGATTTGTGTGTGTATGTGAGTGTGTATTGTGTGTGAGTATGCGTGTGTATGTGTGTGTGCGTGTTTGTGTGTGTCAAATACTATATAATATATTTTGTCTGTTCTATTTTTGTATCATCATCAAATCTTCAGTGTTCGTGTAATCTAGTGTCTTTAGCCATTCTATAATTTTCATCTTGGCAGAGTATTTATTGCATGATTTTATAGATAAAATTTTGTCAGCCACACTATATAATATTGGGGCTATAAATTCATAACTACGACGTGCCAAAGTAGATTTTACCCTAGGGAATTCATATTTATTTAATCTTTTGGGTGCTGTTGGGGTTTTGGTAACAGTAGTGCAATGGTATCTTAAAATACATTTACTTATAAATAATTGTCGGACGTTCAATGTTTTAGACTTATTGTAGACTAAGACCGTTGGATGACGAAATGATAAGCCCATAGCCACTTTAAGTACAGTGCGCTGTGCTCGTTCTAAGGTAACAATAATTGATTTGGCAGCTCCCCCCCATGCACTTATACAATAAGTCAAAATACATTCACAAAGGGATTTGTATATTATTATTGTGTTTTATATTTAGGACTTGTCTTAGATTTTTGAAAAGTATTATTAATCTTCTTATTTTTTTAGCCATGTTAGACACATGTGGTTTCCAATTTAAACGATTGTCTATTGTTATGCCGAGATATTTTATAGTGCTTACTCTGTTTAATCCCTCACAGTCACATTGGTTGCTTATTTTATGTTTCAGTTTACGACGAGTGGGAGTGGATTTTAATTTTTAAATGCTCCATTGCTTCCCCAGCTGAACTGTTAGAAAAGCACATAATATAACTTTTATTAGTGTTGAGGGTTAGAAGATGATTTTGAAGCCATGTTGATATCAGAGATAAACCAATCTCTGCGGTAGTTTTAACATCATCCCAAGTTCTGTCATGGAACACAATGACAGTATCATCAGCATACATTATCAAAGAGGATTTGTCAAGTTTGAGTTGACATAGTTGGTTGATGTAAATTAAAAATAACAGCGGCCCCAGGGTGCTGCCTTGTGGCACCCCGTATTCACAGGGCAGGTTGTCACTGAATTGACCTAAAACTCGTACGCACTGCACGCGATCGGTCAGGTAGTTGTTAAACCACTGCTTTGTTATACCACGAATGCCAATATCATCTAAAATACAAATAAGTTTAGGAATTGGTACAGTGTCAAACGCTTTTTTTAAATCGAGGAATACTCCGAGACATTTATCTCCTTTATCTAGGTGAGATGTAATAGTGGTGGTTAGCTTGAGCACCGCGTCCTCCGTCGAGTGATTAGGTCTAAACCCATACTGATTGGGAGCTAGTATTTGGTGTTTATCTAAAAATGACAAAAGTCTTTTGTGTACAATTTTTTCTAGAATTTTAGAAAGCGTTGATAATAATGAAATGGGTCTATAGTTCGAAGGAATAAAATCATCTCCACTTTTAAAGATAGGAATGACCACTGCTTGTTTAAATATGTCAGGAAATATTCCTGTCTCCATAGATAAATTACACAAATGAACAATAGGCTCAATTAATACCTCATGTAATGTTTTTACCGTTATTCCACTAATGTTATCATTACCTGAGGATCCTTTCTTTAGTGAGAATATAATTTTCTTAACTTCCTTACAATTAGTAGGAGACATAAACATTGAGTCGACAATATGTTGCTTTTTTTCAAATATAAATCTTTTATCGTCACAATACTCAGGCTGACTATAAATTTCGCTAGCCAAATCTCGACCAATAGACGTAAAATAGTGATTAACATGATTCAACGAATTTTTTGGTGTATCTTTAATATTGATTAGTTCAGATGAGTTTTTTTTTATTTTTTATATTGTAGCCTATTTCTTTAAGTATATTCCACAATTGCTTAGAGTTATTTGAATTAAGTTTTAGTTTGACTTGATAGTACTGTTTTTTCTGATATTTAATTATATAATTACATTTATTTCTATAATTAATAAACTGTCTTTTAAGTTGTTCATTATTAGGTTCTTTTTTAATTTTCTTATACATTTTATTACGTTTACGTATCGATTTTAAAATTCCTGTTGTTATCCAAGGTTTCAGAATTCGATGTTTCTTAGGAATAATTTTCTTAATTGTATTTTTAATTAAAATATTTTTTAAGTTATTTACTAAAAAGTATGCCGCCTCATTAGGGTCAGTAATCTTAAAATATTCTTTCCAATTCAATAATTTTAAAGAATCTTTAACTTTATCATAATCTATTTTGAATGTTTCTTGAACCGCAGCAGACTTTGATTTTAATATGTTTTCGATTACTAACATAATAGGGGAGTGATCTGTGAATTCATCGAAGATAAAAGTATTCCAATTATATTTTGTTTTAATCATATAGTGATCAATAGACGTATATTTGTGGGTTGGTTTGTCAATACCTTGCTGAAGACCGTGTGACGCCATAAGATTTAAATAGTTGTCTGAATGATTTGTGTAAGTAGTTCCCTCTATAATATTAACATTAATATCACCTGTAAATATTATATTTTTATATTTGAGATCGCGTAGTAATAAATCAATTGAATCAAAGTATTGTGAGGGGTTAGGGAAGCACGGAGGCCTATAGGAACAGATTAATGCGAGATCAAATTTGTTAATCTCTAAAGTTAAGCAGCTACCACCAGTTAGTTTAGGTTCTTTATATTTTACTTGAAAACTGTCTTTGACATATATTATTATACCATCATTTTGATTGATACTTTTTTTGGTAGAAAACGACAAATAGTTGGGTATTGTAGGTATAATATTACTTTCGTTGATCCAGCATTCAGTCAGGACTAAAATATCACAGTTTGTTAATCCAAGAGAAGTTAAATATGCAATGAATGCATCAAAGTTTGCATTTACGCTTCTTATATTTATGGTTATAATACGTAAGGACTGGTTGTTATAAATAATATTTTGTTTCTGCGATAGTTCCAAGGGATCGTTTATCCTCGTGCAAGCTATTTTATCTAGTTTATTTAAATCTTTAATTATATTTTTAGTATAATCCATTTTATTTTATAAAAAATATGCATTAATACAATTAAAAAAAAAATAAATAATGTAGGTAGGAAGAGATTATTAAGAAAAGAAAAAAAAAATCACTCACCGCGGCGAATCTATCTGGTATTAAACGCAAATGCCAGTTGACGTGTGGTCCAAGGTAAAAATAAACATTATTAAAATTATTTTTCGTAATTATACAATAGTGGTTATTCGTTAAAGATAAATAGTAATTTAAGAATTTCACTAAGATAATATATAAATATATAAGAACGTATATGTGTTTGTGAATAGTATATATATTTTTTCTTAAATATATTAAAATATGTAGTATAATATATAAGTATGAGGTCTGATATGTAGAATTCAATATGTAGTGTATTTGACAAGTAAGTTTCCTTGTCCTTTTTCGGTAGATTTCTTATTTCTATGGCCGGTGAGTTTAAATTTCGTTCCAGATATTCAATTCTTTCTTCTAATTTTTGGATAATGACATTTTTTTCACATGATTTTTTTTCTAATACTTCAACCCTTGATATCATGTCATCAAAACTCTTCGACATAAATTCAAGTGCCTTCTCTATTTCTATATTGGTTATATGTATTGCATTTGTTTGTGTTTTTAATTCTCATATACTGTTACTCAATTTTGTGAGAACGCTATATTGCTCAGTTTTCCACTCTGACAACATCTTCTTAATTTCTTCTTTGAAAGATTCGTTGAAGTTCATTTTAGAATCATGTGTATTTAGCCGGCGTTTAATTCTTCTTGTTTTGAGATTTGCATCCTCTTCATCAATGTATTCCGCCATTTCAGGGTCTGAAATGCAGGATAGTTGTTTCGACATTTTGTTTTAATCTTGTACGCAACCGCTTGTGACTTGTACCGTAAGACGTATACTATGTACGAGAATGCTTCGACGCACGTAGATACTTATTGTTGTTTCAGCTTGCTGTCCTCTTCTTTTAACGATAATAATTAAAAAAATATATATATGATATTGCGACACGTCCACTCGCCACTGCGGTCCGTCCGGGGATCTAATATGTATTCTTTCTAATCGTCTAATATGTATTCTTTAAAAAATGAATACCTTAAATACAATGACTCAGGCATATTGTTTGTATATATATTTTTGTATTAATTTTTAACTTATGAATATAGTTTTTTTTTTAATTTTTAAAATGTAAATTAATAAATGTAAATTTATGAATTCTACAAACATTATAAGATATGTAAATTTATAGTGCTAAATAATATTTTAAATCATCAATCTAAATATGAATCTATTACAAATAAAAAAATATTCAAAATCAAAATCAGCTTCACGCTGTATCCCGCACTGCTGTGTGCGGGATTTAGGTTAAGATGCTCCATTTCTCACTTTCCGCAGAATTCTGTATGTATTGCATACGTACCTTAACGTCGTGCTTTGTCTCGACACCAGATTAATATTTCATTTCCCGAGTGGAGATCGAACCTACAACCAGTTCACATTACAGTAACACTTTGTGCCACTTTTGCGCCACGACTGGCCTCAAAAATATTTATATTATAATGTTTATTAAAAAAACAAAAAATAAAATGTGATACTTTAGAGTAAACTGTTTCTTGTTAAGGCTCTAAATTTTATACAAGTGTATAAGGTTCGTGTAATACAGGTTTCAGTTTCAAATAATTTAATTAATGCACAGTCATGTTAACGAAGGCATTTACATACATTGCATTTGTTGTGAAACACGATATAACTATTTATAATGGCGTATGGGTTCGAAATTAATAGTTATCAAAATTGCACGAAGATTGGAATTTATGAGATTATTCTGTATGATGTCTAGTTTTGGCCGTCGTGGTAATGGCGCACAAGACTTTGGATGTAATGCGACGATTGTGCGTTCGATTTCCACTCGGAAATTATTACTTATGAACGTTTTGATTGGTGTCCAGGCAAAGCACGGCGTTGAGTTACGCCATTCAACATGCAATACATCCAGAACTTCACGAAAAGTGGGAAGCGGAATATCTTAACATCAGGATCACTCTGCGTACCCTGCTATATGCGGGATACAGCGTGAAGCTGATACCTAGCTGGACTACTACTCGAATTTTTGTTCAAATTGATTATCTGAAATAAAGCCACAAAAGTTATCATACTTATCAGGATATGAATGAATCCTTTTGGTGGTCAATTATGAAATCCTTAACGCCCAATATTAATAACCTATCTCCAACGTCAATCTTAGATTGTTTCATATATCTATCCAATCTAGAGATTGGATAGATATATGAAACAATCTAAGATTGACGTTGGAGATAGGTTATTAATACTGGGCGTAAGTCTGTTTATCTTAGTATTAGCCGTAACCGCTGTGCGTAGAAACGTTAAATTTGGACAGATACTTATTTTCAAAATCTGGACATCCACTAATAAGGGATTTTGAAAAAAATTAATCATAAAGGGATGAAATAGGGGTTGTAAGTTTGTATGGATGTTTTTTAGAATTCACCCCCTAAGGGTTCAAATAAGGGGTTGAAAGATAATATGGAAAAATCTTTAAATCGCCACCGAGTTTTATAAAAATCTAAATTCAGACTGTTAAAAATATTTTATTGAACACGTATTTCGTGGTTTTTTTTAGAATCCACCTCTAAGTCTATAAAATAGTTTAATAATTCAAATTGCTATCAATTTGAATATTTATTCTTATTTTGTTACGACGTAATTTTTTCTGGGTTGGGGTTGGATTTGGTTAGATATAAATCTATACTTGCTACAGTCCATATTTTGAATTTATGACAGTTTTTTCACAAATTCAAAATATATTGTTTACTTACAAAGAAACATTATATATATAGTTTTACTACTACGACGCACAACGATACCTGAGGCAAGTGTGTAGAACAATACAATTTTAAGACAATTTTATTTGGTCGACTTGAAATTTTGTAAAAAAAAATCAAAAAACGGCAATCTGGAATTATACGTTGCTTAATTCACAGTATGATAATATGGTACCGTCGAGCCATGTCTGTAAATGGAGCCAGGAACAAAAAACTTTTAGGTCCCACCTAAAAGCGAGTCTTATTTTAAATATATAACCATTTCACCGTGAAGCTGATTTAACTATTTCATTATATTTAATTTGCTATAATTCATAATTTCCGAAAATGTTTGAAAAAGTAGCGCAATGCAGCGTCTATTTTCATTTTATACACAAAGTAGCCTGAAACATTTCAGTCTCAAAAATTTTTGCATTTTGCAATAATATCATCATATCATCAGCTTCACGCTGTATCCCGCACACAGGGTAGGCAGAGGAAACCTAGTGTTAAGACACTCCGTTCCTCACTTTCTGCCGAATTCTGGAGGCATTGCGTGTTGAGTGGTAGAACTCAACGCCGCGCTTAATAAAGAGTAGGTATAAAAATTTGTAATAATTTTAAAATATCTATATATCTCACTCTGCACTGCATTAAAAATCAAATGATTTTATTTGATTTTAATTTAACATATTAAATGTTTTAATAACTATGATATTTTAAAATTCAATTTTTCTATAGGATTTACAATATAGAATCAACCAGATATACATCTATTCTCGGTATAAATGTACTTGTGTCTTAAATTGTACTTTGTTTTTACTCGCAACTTTTCACTCATCTACTTTCACTGGTTGACTGGAAGAGATCTCTTATAGAGATAAGTCCACCTTTCTACACGATTTTTCTTTTTTGTGTTTGTCTATTATGTATTTTAGTACAATAAAGAATATTATATATTATAAATGATATGCAGCAGCAAGTACCTCTCTCAATAATGATACCTACTATTTTTATAAGGTCATCTGCCCAGCGCGTACATGGTCTACTCCTCTTTCTCTTTCGTGCCAGAGAAAGAGCCAAGCTTTTAACCAAGATCTTTATTGTCTAGCGTTTATCAATAAATCTGGCTTCAAGCACATCGCCATTTTGACGTCTGTGAGTGTCAAAGAGTGTCAATGGCTTATTTTTCTTGTCTTATGACGTATTTTCCTTATCTCAAGAATACGCTTTTCCATGCTTCTTTGGTTTGTTATGATCTTGTTTTTTTTTATTTTCCTAGGAATTTTATAGATTTCACAGTAATACGAGTATATTAGTGTAGGAAGTATGCAAGTATTCATAGCTTTTTAACTTTATGGGCTGTCACTTTTTAGAATTTCTTTTAGACTTCTGAACTTCTTTACCGCGATGGTAACTGTTCTCTATACTTTCAGTTCATTGTTCTGTTGGTTAAATTAAATTTGTTTACCCCGGTATATGTAGGTATCTACGTAGGCGCATATTACTGAGATATATAGATATTTTAGTATGGTTTTTCATGACATTAGTTTTTTTTTATTGATTTCAAGGTTACTTTTCAACTTTCTTCATATATCATCAGTTGTAATTGCTTGGTACTTGCTGATAGCAGAACTATGTGCATATATCGTCAGCTGAGGTGACTCAGATAACATCCGTAGTTTATAAGTAAAAATAAATTAAATAAATAAGTTTCACGCTGTCGCGGCGATGAGTTCCGCCACTCAATACCATGAAGTTTCACGCTGTATCACGCTCACAGCAGGATAAGCACGGGGAAACTAGTGTTAAGATACTCCGTTCCCTACTTTCCATCGAGTTCTGGAGGCATTGCGTGTTGAGTGATGAAACTCAACGCCGTGCTTTTTCCTGGACACCAGAGCGAAGAAATGGATTTATAAATTTAAATAAATATTTTATTTTCTCGAGTGGGGATCGAACCCACAACCAGTCGCGTTTACAGTCAAACTTTGTGCCCCTGCGCCACGACTGGCCTCAAATATTTTATAAGTAAGTTATTAATTCATATATGTTGTCAACTACGGGTGACAACACAACGGCTGTGTGCCTTTGAACACTACTCTAATAAAAAAAAATACAGGTGTGTCCCTATTTTTATTAAGCAAGAAGATAAGTGAGGATTTGGCATGCTTTTCAGAGTTCATTATTTAAAAGTAAAAAAAACACAGTCAAGTGTGGGTCGTACTTGCCTACTGAGGGTTCCGTAGTAATTTCAGATTTGTAGGTCACTCGTTGACCAATATACCAACCAAATTGACTAAATACTACTTATAAAAGTTGCCAAACTTTATCATTGAGAGCATATCCCTATTTTATGTTAAATAATTTAAATAATTTTTCCACACTCGTTCTATATATCATTGAGGAGATTCAAAGAACGTATCTGGACTATAAAACAATACATAGTTCTTTTAGACATGCGGCACTACGGCACTTGTGAGACAAAAGATGGCTTAAAACTTCACGTGAAATATTCGAGGAGCTCTTGTACGGAATTTAAGATCGAGCTGAACGTGTCACGTAAGTAAAACAGCTGTAGATGTAAGAAATATAATTATAAAATATTTTTTTTTATAGCTTCACGCTGTATCCCGCACACAGCAGGGTAGGCAGAGGGAACCTAGTGTTAAGACACTCCGTTCCCCACTTTCTGCCGAATTCTGGAGGCATTGCGTGTTGAGTGGCAGAACTCAACGCCGCGCTTAACCTCGACACCAGAGCGAAGAAATGGAAATATAAATTTAAGTAAATATTTCATCTCCTCGAGTGGGGATCGAACCCACAACCAGTCGATTTTGCAGTCACACCTCGTACCGCTGCGCCACGACCGGCCTCATTATAAAATATTATACGGACGATTTGTGACTTTAGCTTTTTAATGGTACTTACTATCGCCGTATATCAATATAATTATTACATTTAAACTTGAAATAGACATAAATTCAGAAAAGTATACTTTAAGTTTCTAACCATATTAGCGACCGACTGGTTGTGGGTTCGATCCCCACTCGAGGAGATGAAATATTTACTTAAATTTATATTTCCATTTCTTCGCTGTGGTGTCGAGGCAAAGCGCGGCGTTGAGTTCTGCCACTCAACACGCAAAGCCTCCAGAATTCGGCAGAAAGTGGGGAACGGAGTGTCTTAACACTAGGTTCCCTCTGCCTACCCTGCTGTGTGTGGGATACAGCGTGAAGCTGGTTTTTTATATTATCCTACTATATTAAGTACAAAATATTACTTAGGAATTCTTATTTCTATACTAATAATATTTATTGATATTTAATTTTAAATTTTATTTTGGCCTAGGTTTAAATATAATAACTTACTCAATGAAGTACTGTTTAAGCTGTGTGTAACTGTAAGAAACGATTTTTACCAATAACTGTTTAAATTTTATAATCTTAGTATTTCAAATAAAATACTAGATAGTACGGCCTCTATGCGCACGGGAGTTTATTGCGAAGATTGGCTATGTCGGCCATCTTCAGGTTCATGAATACAGAAATGACTTTTAGTAGAAATTATCATCATGACCAAAATTAGCCGGAAGTATCATTTATCATCATCATCATCGTCAACATCAACAGCCATCTGCTTTACATATTTTAAAATATTATTTCATATATTTATAATATACTTATTAAGTTTATTTGTTAAGTTAACATGATGTATGCAATAATACGGTGAATATATTATTTATCAGGCAATTAGGGAATACTAATGGGACCAATGTTAGTACAACCGATTTCAAAGCTACGTAGATACGGAATATGCACCTACTGTGATTGCATGTAGAAAGCATCGTTGGCATTTCCGTGATGTTTTAGTAATGCATATCAATAAATCATTATATAATTATTTGATATTATATATTCGTATATTGGTACTTCTTTATACACAATCTTGTGGAGTATGATACAGAATAGAGTGGGCCGATAGTTGCTGCTATATATAGAAAAGGAAAGATTTTTATAAAAGTTATAATTTATTAATATAATTACAATGACTTTTTTGTAGTCTGAAATATTACTGGAATTTGGCAATACCAAACCATTTTTTTTAAGTTCTACGTAGCATATAGATAGAAGGAATCTAGTGCTAAGGCATTCCGGTCCCCACTTTTCCTCCAATTTCTGTTTCCTCAAGTGGAAATCGAACTCAAAAGTCGCATGTTACAATTATAATATATAAATTAAGTTGCATGTCATAATATATAAATTAAGAAGATTCACAAAATATTATTAAATATCCGAAAAATCCATTTTAATTTTATCCATTTATATTAATATAACATTAGTAATAAAGGTTTTCGTATTCGTTTGACCCCAAAACCCACTTTTTAATTTTAGAAGGGGACGTCAAGGGATATATAATTTTCCGTGCGACTTGCTCTGGTAAATTGCCTCCTAGCTAATCGGATACTACCAGATGTAAGCGATACTCGTTTAAGTGTTTTCTTTTTTAGACCATTGAGTAGTGCAATTGAGCGAACTATTACGAAAGTGCTCGTTTCTCGTCAATACTTTCACAGTAAAATTCATTTATGTGTGTGTTTAGTATAAGATATAAAATTATTCAAGAAGCATGTTATGATGGTTTTTAGTAAAAAAAAGCAGCTATATAAAAACTCCCCGCCTTGGAGTTAGTAATCTTTTTGGGAGACGGTAATATTCTAAATTTATACAAATATAATTTTAGCAGATAAAATTTGTGAAATAAACGTTATGAAATATTGAAGATTTTGGTCAAAATTTTGAATTAAAATTAAATTTCCATAGGATAATCATATGATTGTATCAAAACAAGTTTTTAATACACAATCAGAATACTTTTTTTTTGTGTTAGGAAGGTTACATATCGTACACGGATGTGTTTGTGACTACGGCGATATAAAAACTGAAAAATATAAACATCTTAATCAGTATTGTAATATTTTTAATTACTCAATGTTCATATTTTATGTTATTAGAATGTTTATTTACATTTGGTTGGTAGGTTGTTGAAAATTTTTATTTTTTTTTCCTTTTCTAAAATTAAAAAAAATAATTGGATTACTATATATTGCTCATTGGCTAACCGTAATGAATTTCTTCTAATTCTTTCCAGAGCGACGGCAGAAAGAAAAAAATGTCTTATTATGATTGGAACGAACCCAACCTTTGAATCTCTATAATATAGATGAAACTGAAAAATGGCTGCACCAGAACCCTGACGTAACAGTATTCCAAGAGTCTATGATTTTTGGAAAAGTTTCTTCTCGAGCTGCATCTGTAGGTACTGCCGCAAATAACTTATCAAAAACGAATATCTACCCGTTAAACAAAGATGTGTTCGCTGACTATCAGTTCATAGCCACTGACGAAGAACCAAATGAGAATATTGAACCTAAACCTGAGACATCTTTAACTTAACTAATATGACGGTAAGAATTATAAAAGTTACATTAAGTTTATATACTTTTTATATTTGTACTATCTTAAACACTTACTAAATAATATTTACATTTCCTTTAAATTAATGGTTATGATTGTTCCCATGAGTAAAAGGGTGTTTAATATTCTGTATATTCATTATGTTTCCATTATTAGACCTTTAGTATAAACGTTTCTTAGGCCACCGATAGCAACAGAGTGGTCCATTTAAAGCAACTGTGGTCCAAAGAAAGCAAGGGTTTAAAAATAGTTTAGTCACTATATTGTCAAAACTATTCATCTTTATACTGAAATAAATATAATCAATAGTTTTATTCTATCGCTTGTATTAAATTAAATATGACACTTTAAAGTTCTCTAGTCCCAGTCACTACTAATTCTATTACAATAAATCTATTAAGTCTAAAGGCAAAAAGAAATCTATATCAAATCGCCACACACCGCTATACAATGTGATAATATGAAAGCTATAAATTAAATAACCTTTCAATATCAAAGAGTGAAAATAGCAAAAAATCATATAATGTGGAGGTAGTAATGTGTAACGGACCCGAACAACGAGCGGCCGATGGCTCAGCGGTTTCTTCAAAGGAAAGGCGTGGCCAGGTTAGGTCGTGTGAATCAGATTTATTGTCCTTGTAATGTGCCGTTATATTGCAATAATTTATGTATTTTTTTATTATAAATATATATAATTGTGTAATTATTAGTATTATATTAAATTATAAGTGAAATAGTATGCCGTCATTGCGCAGCAGCACAGCGTTTGACGGTATACGCGACTGTTGTGGGTTCCATTCCCACCCAGGAGAATGAATTTCTGGCCATTTTTCAATACTGTATCCTAATAACAAGACAAGGCGCGGCGTTAAACATCGCCGCTCAATTCAAAAGTAAAAAAAATATCAATTCACACATAAAAACACATTGCAATTTTGCTTGAAAATCGGACTTTTCATATTATACATATAAATATTTAAAGCATATGTAATGTTTTATCTAAAAACCTGTCATAATTTTTCTTACATATAAAAACTACAAACAAAAATACAAATCAATATACAACAATTACAACTCTTTATTGATAGGTATTTAATATTTCTATAGAATCGTTCTATTATATAATAATAAGTTTACGTCGTCGGGCTCAGTCGTGACGATCAGCTTCGACCGACCAACTTTAAATTGATTATTGTAGGAGGCGTTGAAAATTGCTGGCGGCCTTCGCTTCGACGACATTATGATTAATAGAATTTGCTTGTTAAATTTACGAACAAAATATTGTCATTGCGGCATTGTTTTGGTGACAGCAATAGGGTGATTCTGTGATAAAAAAACTTAAGTTTGGGTGATCAATCCTTGTTTTCAAAGAACAAGATGAAGTTGTGAATAGCGATGGCAATTTCGTGTTTGAATATAGTATTATTATTATAGATATGTGTGAATCTTATTAGGTACTTCATTTTAATATATTATGTAAGATAGATAGATAGACTGATTTCGGCAAAGGCGACTACTCTATCTCCTCTGATGTCTTGTGCCCGCACGTGGCTTAAACCAAACGATTTTTTTTTTGTAAAAATCGTCGGGTTTTCAATTCATTGTACCTCAGAGCTCTGAACGACGCCGGTTCTCAAAATCTTTGAGTCTGACATGAACTAAAGTCCAACATTCTGTCTCTCGCTTGGCCTGGTGCTCTTACTTTACAAGGTCTATGTCGCACTTCTTCAAGTGACGTTTCAGCACATCATACCTAGTTGTTGTACACCATTTAGCTTATCGTCCTCAAGTTCAGAATAGAAGATGCGTATAATGTTAACATCAGAATGAATTACAAATTCTATTGGATTTTTACACGCTATGAGATCCGTATTTGATTGTTTATATTTAAAATATTTTTTATGTCTCTTATATCCCTCTGATCTACGCAAAATGGTGATGTTGAGTTTATTGCTCAAATTCCACAATTAACAATTTAACCACCAATATAGAATATTGGAAGTAACGCATAGTAAGTTTTTTATGCAGTAAATTTTAAATCTTGTAATTCATACTGCAGGTACTAGATATACGAGTATTATCTATTGTAAATACTAACTTACACTTGAGGCCAGTCGTGGCGCAGAGGCACAAAGTGTGACTGTAAAACCGACTGGTTGTGGGTTTGATCCCCACTCTACCTATCTAGGAGATGAAATAATTAATTAAATTGATTGAAAATTGGTGTCGAGGCGGCGGTGAAGCGCGGCGTTGAGTACTGCCACTCAACACGCAATGCCTCCAGAATTCGGCAGAAAGTGGGGAACGGAGTGTCTTAACACTAGGTTCCCTCTGCCTACCCTGCTATGTGCGGGATACAGCGTGAAGCTGATAAAAAAAGAAAAACTAACTTATCCTCAACATTCGATAAGAATTTAGAGTATAATATATCTTCCATCCATATCCAGGCTTATCTAGGGTTTCTTCTTATCTTAGCACTAAATTTTGTTCGATCCGTTAAGTCGTATCGGATTGATTGAGTAGTGAGCTTTGTATAAATATATGCATGAGCCTATGGATTTATTCACGGGAAGCTGCTATTGGGATGAAAATAACTTTTTTATTTTCCTACATTTTTCTACATTTATGTAAATATGGCATATCGAAAATGTACTCTGTAGTATGACAAATTAATTAAAAAAACTTTTAATATTAAGTTTTAATGAAAATTAGGCATTTGTATATTTATTATCTAGAAGTAAAAGTAAGCCTTTCCGTTTTGGAATAATGAAAAGATTTTCACAACTGAATGATATAGGGGAGATCCATGTTCCTTAGGACACCTTGTACCTAGGGACAGTGATAGATTTACTTCAAATTTAGCGCTATAAATGCCACAAGCGGACCTCACGGCCTCTCGTAATCAAAATCTCAATCGTACCCAAAAAAGTCGGCAAATTTGAATGTTTACGTCAGGTGTTGCGTATTTAAATTCAAAATTTTGCTGGTTTTTTTCTTTATAGCTATTTGTAGCTCCGTCCTCCACCTCCCGCCGTTCCGGACATGGCGTGTTGGGTGGCGGTCCCCAACGCCGCATTCGTCGCCACTTGTCACACCAGCGGGGACGCACTGGTGCGCGTCGCCTTGGGGGGACGCCCTATCAGTGCGCTCTCTCGAGGTGCACGTGGCGGATGGAACGTTGCAGCCCTCGTAAGGGCTGGCAGGGGTCGCTGCGAGCAAGCCTTCCATCTTGGACCCCCAATATTTAGACCGTAATATTTAGACCGTAATATTTAGACCGTAGCGTTTGGCGCTCCGTTCTCTCTGACTACCCCCCAAGGGATAAAGCGTGAAGCTAAGTTAAGTTAAGTTAAGTTTTTTTCTTTATATCTTTTCATCGATGTTTTGAGTGGAGAATTTGAGGTAAGGGGACTTATATGCATACTTATAACATGTATGCATACTTACTTGTACATTTAGGTGTATTTACTTATTTTGCTATAATATGTTTTCGTGGATTACTCAGGTTCATGATAAAACAATATAATTTTGTATCTTGGGACATTTATATGTTGGTCCCTTGGGACTGTCCCAATTATTATTTTTGTTGCTTTATATGCCACGAAGTAAGATGAAAGTAACTATACTTAAGCCCATACGGATAGCGTCATAGAAGCTATAAAGAAGGTTATGGTACAACGATTGTCAATCCGAAACGCTGCTGAAGAATGTTATGTTTCAAAATATTTGATAGCCTTAGATACAATAAAAAATAATTTAATAATTATCAAACATGTTTTTAATTAATTTCGTAACTATGACTCTTTCTTTCTAAAATAAAGTAGAAAAATTAAGATCTCCTTAAAACATATTTCGGCACTGTCCCAAAGAAGATGTGATTGTACCTTAGGACAAAATCATTTACTTTTTTTATACTCAAATATATCTTTTTTTTATATTAATATGTGGATATGATATAAAAAAACCAATGCTTCAAGTTAATTAAAACAGATGTTCTGTGGGATTGAAGAAAAGTGACCTAAGAAACAAGGATCTCCCCTATATTTAAAAAAAATTGTAAATTAATATGTGTACTTATCCTAAAAATAAACTTTGAGAAAAGTTTCGTTCAAGTTAACTACTTATTCCTACACCTTATGATTGCCTGGAAGATATCATTTATAAGGCCGCCTCATGTACATTTTCTTTTATTTCTTTAATGTTTCTTTTATTTTTTTGTATTATATTTTTTGTGGTTTACAATAAAGTATATTATTATTATACTTAGATAGGATTAGATTACTCTACCAGATTTCAAATATTTACCAAATTACTTAGACATGATACTTATTTAGAAAACGTATAAAAAAACTTTAACGTTCAACATTGAACGTATAGCTTAGTGGTCAGAGCGCCTGGTCGGCTTCAGGAGGCGCGGGTTCGAGTCCCGCTACGTTCAAATTTTTATACGTTTTCTAAATAAGTAATTTTCTTTCCTAAGTGTGGGATAACACTTTGAAAATGCTTAAAATACTAAGGCATATTTCTTGAGACTACAGCCCAAGTAACATTTTAGTTAATTATGTAGACATATTATGTAGACATCACTTCCTTCCATTTTCCATTCCAAGGCTAACCGCATTCAATGATAAATTCATTTAGAAGCGAAAAGTACAAATGTACTGAATGAAAGCCGGTAATTGTGTTTACTCTTGCTCTAACGTAATAAACTGAAGAAGCGACAGGGCCCTAGTGATAAAATCAAAACAATCATATTAGTCGCCTTGTAAATAATTTTAATTTGTCTTTTATAACTTTATTGGACGCCATTCGTGGCGCAATGACACTCTAGGAAATGAAATATTTAATATTTTCATTTTATCACTCTAGTATCGAGGCAAAACGCGGCGTTGAGGTCCACCATCCAACAAGCAATGTCTCCAGAATTCGGCGAAAAGTGGAGGGTGGATTCTCTTAACATAAGGCTCCCTCTGCTTATTCTGCTACATGCGGGATACAGCGTGAAGCTAAAAATAAAAAAAAACTTTATTGGAATGTGAAATATCCATTTACTAATATGCTTTTGCATTAAACTGTTGATGATTGATATGCTGCTAATAGTTAGAAATTCAGTTGATATTGAAATACTAATAGTACTCTAATTTCCGTTCGAGTCTATACGTTTGCTTACTATTATTATTATTTATGTGAGATATTAGCATTTCATACATTATTTTTCTTAAAAAAGAGTAAGAAGTAAAAAAATAATGTAAATTACAAATTATTTTTTTTTTAGCTTATGCTGTATTCCGTATTTTGCAGTATAGAGGGAATCTGGTATCTTAGTGTTAAGATATTAAGACACACCGTTTCCATTAAGACACTTACGTTCCCCACTTCCGCTTTAGTATTTGGCGGTAGTAGCAAAGTGATAATTCGAACTTTTGCCTGATATAGCCAGGTCTAAAAAATAAATAGAGTCTATTCTGTTAAAAACGAATAAGTTATACTCACTACTGAATAAAAATAATATATATATATATATATATATATTATTTTAANAGCAAACTGTTTTATCTAAGTATTGAAATTTTTTCACGGATTATTTTAATTATTTTAATTATTATATAATTTTTACTTGGTGAAATATACAATTTCATATATCAATTGTTATTGTAAAGGTATATATAATATTATATATATATATATATATATATATATATATATATATATATATATATATATAATTTAAAGCTAATTTTTTTATATATATATATATTTTTCAGCTTCACGCTGTATCCCGCACACAGCAGGGTAGGCAGAGGGAACCTAGTGTTGAGACACTCCGTTCCCCACTTTCCGCCAATTTCTGGAGGCATTGCGTGTTGAGTGGCGGAACTCAACGCCGCGCATTCCCCTCGACAGCAGAGCGAAGAAATGAAAATATAAATGTTAATAAATATTTCATCTCCTCGAGTGGGGATCGAACCCACAACCAGTCGATTTACAGTCACATTTTGTACCCCTGCCCCACGACTGGCCTAAATAAAAATAATATATATGAATATTTAAATCCCATTGTCAGCTTGTATCTAATGTGACGGTGTCTTTTGAAAATAAAACAAAGAAACGTTATCAGGACTACATTTAAATATAATAAGTGTTTAGATATAAGTAATCATGTAACTTTTAGTTAAATCAGCTTCACACTGTATCCTGCACACAGCAGGATAGGCAGAGGGAACCTAGTGTTAAAACACACCGTTCCCCACTTTGCCTCGACACCAGAGCAAAGAAATTTAAAATATAAATGTAAGTAAATATTTTATCTCCTCGAGTGGGGATCGAACCCAAAGTCAATCGATTTACTTATCTGGTAACTGTTAATTAAGTTTGTTAAAACGTTTAAAGATATACAATTTAACACCGACATTAACACAAATGATGACCGTATTTAGCATAAGCAATAGATTAATTACAGTAGGTTCTATTTGGAAATAACTTTGGGTAAGTAACGAATTAGCACTCTTAATTAGATATTATTGTCTCTAAAACAACAATTTAAAGTTAAATTTCACATTTTATCTGGTATAAATTTAAACAGGCACTTGTATTATCTCTATCTATCAAGACAGTAAAAATATTTTGTCTGTACATTTAGTAATTTT
>JAAIXJ010000023.1:0-15678 GCA_013403705.1 Heliconius hermathena
AAGTGTCCCTCTATCCATTTCAGTCAAAATTACTAAATGTATAAACAAAATTTTACTGTCTTATTATATATAGAGATTTCATTATTTCGAGTGGGATTGTACCCACAACCTGTCGTGTTTATAGTCGCACGCTTGTGCCCCTATCCGTGACTGGCCTCAGGAGACTAGATGCTTACCCCTAAATATTTATACAATACATTATAAAGCCCATCTAACAATTATAGTATAATCGTAGTATATAAGTTATTAAACTTATCACAAGATATTGTTCAAGTCAACCGCTTAAAATTAAAAAAGAAGGATTTAAAATTTTACATTTTTATTCCGCAGCACGAAGGGAAGTTCTTAAGGAAATAGTTCTTAAGCACGTAAATAGTGAGGGGAGGTAGGGAATTTCCTGTATATTTCACAAAAGCCTACTTTGGCCCAGTTTCTAAGTTTACCGAGCATGGAAAATGGCTTTGCGTATAACGGATTTGCAAATCTTGAGAAAAACCTCTTATTAAATTAAGGTGCACGGATTTCGATACTTGCAATATCATACAACATTATATTGAATTGTTAAATATATATTAAGTAGATATATAAAATATTCTTATGCTAAAAAGGTCTTCTCTAGCTGGCATTTTTTATCCTTGAGTAACTTAATACCGGGGATAGGGCGCTACCAAGATAAAAGGATAGGGTAGTTATGATTCCACTCACATCGGGTGGTGTTAAGAGGGTTTGCGTGTGATTCGATGACTGTTTTAAAGGTTTGCTTAAAACTTGGGGGTGGGCGCTGGCTTGTAATGCGTACCTGGGGCGGAACACTTTCTTTGGCTTAAGTGAAAAATATAATTTTATGTTTGTTTTGTAGAGGCCCTCGTAGCGTGAGTTCGATTTCCGTTCGGGGAAATTAATTCTTTTATATTTTCTTTTTCCTGCTCTGGTAACAAGGCAAAGCGTGGCGTTGAGTTCCGGCAGTCTACATGCAATGCCTCCAGAATTCGGTGGAAAGTGGGTACGGAGTGTCTTTAAAATCGGTTCCCTCGGCCTCCCCTGCTATATATATATATATATATATATATATATATATATATATATATATATATNTATATATATATATATATATATATATATATATATATATATGCGAAGACAGAAATAAGAAATAGTTTATTGCAAGATACGCACAATATACGTATGTATCACTGTTGTATATTATTACAATGGTTCTTTAATATTCGTTTCTTATCCTCAATTTCTCGGTAAACATAGGTTTAATAGAAAAGTAACATAATTAAAAAAAATAATAAAAAAACAAATTCTGTAAGCTTTTCAATATTGTTTTTGTGATTTTTTAAGTAAGAGTTTTTTTTTATATTCTATAAAAAATACTTAACTTTTGTTATTCTAACCGTAGACCGTATTTTCAGAAATTATGATTTTCTTAAATAGTAAAAGGGAACGTGTTTTGCTGAGATGTTGAAAATGACACTGTCAAAGTTTTTGTTATTCTAAAGAGTGACTTTAATATATGGATATTACTCGTTTTAGTTTAGTTAATAATCTTGATTTTTTTTATTGTATCTTTTTTCTATTTAAAAAAACGAAATTTGTGTATTAATAGAACAGAATACATTTTCTAATAATGTCGAACACCTAAACAAATACAAAATTTATATAACAGTGTTACCTGGTATCATTGAAAATCCAGTTCCTACAATTTTTTATTCAATTCAAATAATTTGCACAGTGCATATCGCCATATTTATGATTAATCTGGTTATTGATAAATAATTACTAAATGTTGACGCTAACGGATGTTCGAGGACTAATTAGTTAAAATGATATGTGATGCGGTTCATGAGCAATGAACATTTTTCGTGTATAATTTTATTTGTATTTAAAATAACTTTACAATTTATATGTAAAATGCGGGTATTTGTATATTTTTTGCTAGCTTCACGCTGTATACCACAAAGGGAGCTCAGTGTCAAAATATTCCGCTCCCCACTTTATGCCGAATTCTAGAGGCATTGCTTGTTGAATTGGGCTGTGTTTGCCTCGTCACCTGAACGAAGAAAAGAAAATATTAAATATATAATTTTCTCGAGGGAGAATCGAACCCACAACGTGACGCGTTTACATTCACACGCTTGTGCCGATGCGCCACGACTGGCCTCATATTAGCTATATTGATTTTAAATTAACAATAACTCGCTGTTTGTCAGAGATTAGATTCGTGCTGTAACTTAAATCTTTCTTAACTTATTTCTATTTTCTATTATTCTAGATAATATAGTCTATATTACCTAGAATGATGTTGAAAGACAAATGATAAATTGTCAATCCTGTGGAATAAACATTGGTGTCCAATCTTTAATTAATTTCCTTAATATACTGAACAAATATTAGATATATCGTAAATTATATTATGGTAAAAGTATAAAATAAGCGACGGTGGCCATTAAGGCGCGGGGTGGGGGGATGGGGGGGGGAGGTGGCCGGTGGCGGGCGCCCGTGAGTGTGAGCAGATTGCATTTTCTTGCTACGGCCAGTAATCAATTTTTATGAGTATTTTCGTAGCCCGGCACTCTACGTACCTACCCACGTCGGAAAAGGGGAACAGACTTCCCCTCGCGACAGGCCATGGGTGTAAACTAACTCGCCTTCGCGATTATTACCTCTCTGGAATTTAATCTGGTAAAATTTAATTTAGTTTAGTAAACTTTGGATGTAATTCGACTCGGCTTTTAGTATTGTTTTAAGCCCCGGCTATCATAGATGCTGGCTAATATCTATAGAACACATAAATACGTGTACTCGAAGTTTGTAAGAACTTTGGGGCAGTGTTTCTGTGTTTAATTAATTCCTAGGGCGCTCCAAATTTTACTATGATAAATTTACTACAATTTAGGTTTAATGCTTTCACTGATTTATATTACCTTAAAATACTTTATTTTATATAAAAAAAATAATAAAATAATATAAATGTTAAGTATGTTTTATTTAAATAGATTCTCAATATTACAATCAATATTTCTGTGCAATAGTTACAATTTCAAGTATGTATTCAAACACATTAAACGTTTATATTTTACATATTTACGCTCTATCCCGCACATAGTACGGTAGGCAGAGGGCACCTAGTGTTGAGACACTATTTCCACTGAGACACTTCCGGTCCCCACCGAATTCTAAAGGCAATACGAGTTGAGTATCGTAACACAATGCGGCGCTTAGCCTCGTTCACAGAGCGAAGAAATGAATACATTAAATATTTCATTTCCTCGAGTCGGATCGAACTCACAAGCTGTCGCGCTTACAGTCGCAGTGCCCTTGCACCTCGACTAGCCTCGATCAACATACGTACATATGTTAATAATAATATAGTTATGTAGATAGTAGATAATCCACAAAGTGTGACTGTAAAATCGACTGGTTGTGGGTTCGATCCCCATTCGAAGAAATGAAATATTTATTTACATTTATATTTTCATTTCTTCATTCTGGTGTTAAGGCAAAGCGCGGAATTGAGTTCCGCCACTCAACACGCAATGCCTCAAAAACTCGGCGGAAAGTGGGGAACGGAGTGTCTTAACACCAGGTTCCCTCTGCCTACCCTGCTGTGTGCAGGATACAGCATGAAGCTGAAAGTTTGCAGTAAAATCGCAACACGCACACAAGTCAAGGATTGCAATATTTATTTTTGTTTACATATTCGAACAGACAAATTTAGCGGAGTGTCGTTGATTTTTAAACTGGACGGTTTCTAATCAAAAATCCTCCATTGAATAATGTCTTCAGTTACATACAATATAAGAAACTTATAATGTATTATTCATTTATTATTTGTTATACATTTTTTCAGTTTCAGTTTTAAAGAAGATGATATATCCATACATGAATATGTATTATAAACGTGATAACGAGAAACGAACTATAACTAACATACAGTCGTTGAATATATCGCATTATTTATAAAATTAAAAGCACTATTTTGTTATAACTTTCACAAATGTATATTATTAATATTACATTACATTGAAAGTAAGTGAGGCCAGTCATGGCGGAAGGGCACAAAGTGTTATTGTAAAATCGACTGGTTGTGGGTTCGATCCCCAGTCGAGGAAGTGAAATATTTATTTACATTTATATTTTCATTTCTTCGCTCTGGTCTCGAGGCAAAGCGCGGCGCTGAGTTCCGCCATTCAACACGCAATGCCTCCAGAACTGGCGGAAAGTGGGTAACGGAGTGTTTTAACATTAGGTTCCCTCTGTCTACCCTGCTGTGTGCAGGACACAGCGTGAAGCTGATTTAATTTAATTGATAGTAAGAGTATCACTTAAAAGTTTTATATTGTAAAGTTGTAAATTTATTTGTAAAAAAAATAAATTTAAACATTGCAGGCCAGTTACAAGGCCACAACTGTGTGACTGTAAACGTGACTGATTGTGGGTTCGATCCCCACTCGAAAAAATAAAATATTTATATAAATTTATATTTTAATTACTCTCGTGCCGCCACTCAACACGCAATGCTTCCAGGATGCGGTGGAAAGTGGGAAACGGAGTGTCTTCACACTAGGTTCCCTCTGCCTACCCCTACTTCACGGAATATAGCGTGAAGCTGAACAGATAAAATAATTTATTTATTTGTTATACTTACAAATATTATAATTTATTAGAGTTTCTTAATACCATCTAATATTAAATCGAGAGTTCTATATAACATAACTATTTATAATATACCTATTGTACATTAGTGATTCCCTGTATTCTATTAAGATTTAAGAGGCTTATTTGGTAATCCTAATTGACAGATGCGTTTATATTCGAGGGAAAACTATTCCATCGTCGGCATTAAAGTGTGCTTGTTACTAATTAATGGTACTTAAAGTTCTCTATCATCAAAGATACCAGGTAGATACTTGTATAAATATTTTTAATTTTTTTTTCAGCTTCATGCTGTATTCCGCATATAGCAGGGTAGGTAGAGGGAACCTAGTGTTAAGACACACTGTAACTGATATCCCAAACTCCTTTGAATATATTATTTAATATAATAATGCCTTGGCTCGTGATGTGTCTAGTGGTTAGAACCGTTATTTGTGATCGTGAAGAACCCAAAATCTTTTAGAGATTCAGAGGTAACAGTGTTACGAATTTTATTCATGCCATTAGAAGGTATCGCTTTAATAAGATATTTGCCATCAGAAGTTGTTCTTGTGTCAGTTATTTAGATAACTGGAAACTCGACAATATGACATTGTCATAACTCGAAGCTCGTCCGAAGAAAAGCCAAGAGCGCGTCCTATCTTCCTCTCCACTATAACTGCGAACTAGTTATAATAAAAGGAAGAAAGAGTACGGGCACCGCCCCGCCCCTACACCGTGAGTTCCGACCAGACCGTGGCTTTACAGTCATCGTTGAACCCTCCGAGACGTTTGTGTGTGATCTTTCCGAAGGTACTTGTTACGCTTGTTTATATTAAGATTGTATTAGAATGGTGATTCGTGATGTTGATTGATTTGTGAGATCAATATAAGTCGTTGGAACGAACGCACTACCGCAAGGCGGCCGATATGTTAAATAAACGCACGGCACACACCCCACAGTCGTGTCTCGAACCGTAGGCGGACACTACTACATACACCAGAGTTCCAGGACATAAAATAGCACCACACACCCGTATGAGACAGGCGGACACTACTACATACACCGGAGCTGGGACATAAAATAGCACCACACACCTACTAGTCGTATACCAAGTCGTAGAAGTGGTATATAATATGTCAATGACCAACGCCATACAAGCACAGCTTACGTATCGCGAGCGTACTGCGAGACGGCATCAGCCACGACATAGTTAATGTCGCTATAACAGTTCGCATAAGCCCATCACGTCAGCTTCCGCGACGTCAAGCAACATTCAATATCATAATATTGGTCAAAGATCACTTGGATCCACAATATGTGTCGCCCCTACACATATATTGCCTTTATAAGAAATTCGATCCTAAAAGATCGTGCCATCATAGGCTTCGAATTATTATATTATATTTATAATATACTTGGTACGAGTCTTTATGTGCATCATATTTATTAGTACCGTAGTACTTAAGAGTTCGACTCGACCGCTGCCTTCCAGCATCACCACCACCTATATAGACAGAACGACGGTCGCGACACTCGGGACGACAATACACGAACTCGTCTCGATTAATTTGGTATTAAAAATATATAGTGTGTATTATTCATAATTAACTATGTTATTTATGTGTATTGCCATGCATATTTTATTTTATTTATTTATTATTTTTTTTTCTTATACTCAAGGTACATACTGTTACAACACCATCCTCATTTTCTGCCGAATTCTGAAGTGCATATTGAGTGGCGAAACTCAACCCCGAGCTTTGCCTCGACACTAACACAGTTACAAGCCTGACTGGTGCATAATAGCACAAAATAGGCAAAAGTATAAGAAATGGAGAGATTTTGCCCAACAATAGAACCATACAGGCTAGTTTTTATTATGTACATTTTAAAATGCGGTGTTGAGTTCTATTACAATACAAACTCAAATAAAAGAACAGAAGTGTCGTTTTATTCGAGATTAGTAAAAGTAAAATTATAGTAACTATATAATCATGTATTTCTATTTGAGAGCAACTAATGTTGATTGATAATATAAGTAAGGGTGGTAGATGTAAACCCCTCTCCTCGTTCATAGAATATGCAACATATAACATATAAAATATTAATCACCTCGCATACTATTCATCACTACCATACATTAAAATATATTAGAACATATTCGTACATATGTATGTACTTATATTTTTGTTTCGTGATTTCCTTTTCGCTTTTCAAACCTAAGACCAAGTGGAGCGTTTGAATAACAGTGCCAGTTGTCGTGGATTACGTGGGTTCAAATCTTGCCTAAAATACATAATTCTCAAAATATTCTCCATCTCAATAAAAAGTACGTATGTATGAAAGTACCTTAGTCTACTACGGCTATAACAAATAAACTTTAACGATAACGATAAACTTTTACTTATACCCAGTTAATTACAAATTGCGATACTATAGTTTCTCAACACATAAAATTGAAAATAAAAATATTATTATTTTATATTTCAAGAAAATATACAAAAGTTATTTCTTTCATATCTAACAGTATGTGAATGCAATCTTATGTTACAGCATAGCTTTAGGCTTATAATCTTTCTTTTCAATTGCCGCAAGGAAGAAAAACAGACTCACGTGTCATTGTTGTATTTTCATTATAAAGTGACATGCACAGTGAATTCACAGTCGAGCTTTACACTCTCTGGAGTGCCTCGTTTCTTTTGCATTTTTAAGGGTAGATACCGTATCGTACTTCTTAAAGAAGTACCTATACTATTTTCTTTTTATGCTTAAGAAGTAAATCTATTTGACAGACTATGACATTTGAATATAAATTTAAAAAATTGTAATAAAAAATTATATAAAAATGGAAAATTTCTTTAAAAAATTAACAAACAAATTGTCTAGTGAATATGTGGTGGAGTTCGTTGAGGACGGTAATATTATAGTTCTTATATAATATAGT
The DNA here is from genome assembly GCA_013403705.1 of Heliconius hermathena. NCBI lineage: Eukaryota > Metazoa > Arthropoda > Insecta > Lepidoptera > Nymphalidae > Heliconius > Heliconius hermathena. Next base: position 7,590 of record JAAIXJ010000023.1, read on the forward strand.
AATTGTAAAATTTGAAGTCATGATTTTAAAAAAAGCCTTGTGCCCCTTTTTCTATGTTTTTAACTTTTCCCACATTTAGAAATTTATTTTACACTTTTGTCGGTTGATTTATTTCACTGTTGTTTATTTAGGTAAAGTAATAGACGATGATTTATTAAAAGACAATGTGAAAGAAGGTGATGATGAAATAAGTTCCAAAAGTTATATAGATTTGGATGCAAAACCTAAATCGAATAATAGTTCAAGAAAACTCAATGAACCCGAAGAGAAAATAACTGAAAAAGATTCAAAACATACTGCTAATTCCAACTTAAATGTAGAAAATGCTAACGAGGTCCAAGAAGAGCACTCGAAGCCTCGCCGCAACAGAGACCTCGCTTTCTTTTTTTAATCACGTTTAATAACATAATTTTCTTTTTATTATCAAAGAACTGCAGTAAATTATCCTCATAATGTTGAAATAACCTTGGAGTTTATTATTCATAGAATCACGTCCCATTTCAGTTATTAAGAATAAAAAAATGTAAAATAATTACAGCTACGTACATCTTATATTACACGTTATAATTGAACTAATTCATTGAATATTATTCTATGAAATGTTGAATATATAAAAAAAATAAATTAAATCAGCTTCACGCTGTATCCCGCACACAGCAGGGTAGGCAGAGGGAACCTAGTGTTAAGACACTCTGTTCCCCACTTTCTGCCGAATTCTGGAGGCATTGCGTGTTGAGTGGCAAAACTCAACGCCGCGCTTTGCCTCGACACCAGAGCGAAGAAATGGAAATATAAATTTAAGTAAATATTTCATCTCCTCGAGTGGGGATCGAATCCACAACCAGTCGGTTTTACAGTCACACCTTGTGCCGCTGCGCCACGACTGGCCTCAATATATATTAAATAATCCTCCTGGTTGAATATATATTAAATTTATTAAAGAAACTGTTTAATATATCATGTTATTTTTTAGCTTTGAGGTTTCAGTTGTGATTTTTCTTCATTTTTCGAGCTTTAGAATTTCAGATTGAAAATATTATAAATATTTCTGATATAGTAATTGAGTGAGGTAGAATAACAGAATAGTGAGAGCTTAAAATCGACGTGTCAGCACTAACATGAGAGCTAACGGAAATCTCAAGAGCTGGCAGCCATCTCAGTCAGGCTTACGAGAGGAAATGCTGTCAGGTACTCAGTACCAAGGGACGCCAATTCAATTCGATTAAGAACTTAGGTTTCTATTTATTTTACGTATTATTCATATGATTTTGTTTAGCTTGTGAAGAATTTATAACGGGTCAAATTATTATATTATATATTTTTTTATTTGAATACTATAATAAAATAAACGTAATACAAAAGATCCAAATATAATGAAGATTTAATTGGATTATAGTAGGATTTATTTAATTATTAAAATAATATATAATTTGTAATAAAATATGCAATGTAATGCAATAGTTAATACTTATGCATGTCATTATTGTAAACAAATATAGTACAATACTTATTATGAAAACGTATAAAAATTTGGACCAACTAAGTTATACGTGGCGTATGGTTTTAGTTAGTTAGTTCGACAGACCGCTTGGACTGTTTCCAAGGAGGCGCGGGTTCAAATCCCGCTACGTTCAAATTTTTAAATGTTTTTTAATAAGTATTTTTCTTTCCTATGTGTGGAATAACACTTTAAAAATGTATAAAAATATAGTACATTCTGCAGGTATTGACATAATTCTCAGTTGAACTAGTTTTTATTCCGAATTTTGGCACCATTATTTGTTAGTTGCTTTACTGAGTAACTAGTGTAATTATGCAAAGGCGTTTTACTGTATCGTCACGTAATATGATAATAGTATCTACTACTGTCACGCTATCACTAAGCTTTTATTTACATATTTTTTAATTCCGGCCAGTCGGCACAAAGTGTGATTGTAATATCGACAGGTTGTGGGTTCGATCCCCACTGGAGGAAATTAAATATTTATTTAAATTTATATTTTCATTTCTTTTCGTTCTGGAGTCCGCCATTTAACAAGCAATGTTTCAGAATTCGGCGGAAAGTAGAGACGGAGTGTCTTATCACTAGGTTCCCTCTGCTTACCATGCTATGTGCGGGATACAGCGTGAAGCTGATTTGATTTAATTTTTTTTTTGTATTTTTAAATTAAAACCCACTATCTTAATCACATACATAGTAGATTTTATTTGGTCTGTAGGTAACGTTAACACTCTTAAAGATAATAAATATATTATACGTTATGTACGTTTATAGATATAGAAGATAGGAAATAGTCTAGACTGTAGGTACTTACAGTGCCATGTGGTCCCTCGCCTAGGAAAGTAACCGGTCGCATGCGCCCCCGCGGGAAATCCAGCAGGGGCGCCACGCCGTTTGGGGGCTCGGCTTCTGGTAGTTTTATGGAGGTGAACAAACCGGGGGTGGGACGCTCTCGTCGGAAAGACCTTTCGTCTGGATACGTCTGAGAACAAAAACATACGTAATTAGTAATAGTAAACGTCACACAGTCTGTCCGGTATGGTAGTATGTAGGACAATCTAGTGCGGAGACTTGTCGCTTTTCGCTGTAGCGGAACTGATCGCCGTGTTTTGTTTCATCAGTACGGGGAAATTAATGTAATTTAAATCTAAATATCCCCGATCCGAACCCACAACCACCGTCTTTACAGTTTAGCGCTGTCAGACTGCACTATTATGGTATGTAATGCTATAATAGGTAACATAGGTAACATCTTAAGCGCTGGATATCTTTAAAAAATGTCTCTATGGTTCAGCATCAACACAGGAAAAAATCAATGATGAAAATGATGATGATGATGATTAACTTTTTCTTGCGGCTTTGCGTGCATGATCAAGTGGAAGCAACTAAGAATTATGTATGACAAGTGACTCATAAGTGGTGTAAGTAACTCTGGTCGCCGGCACAGTTAATTCCATCGAAACGATTACTGTGATTGAATATAGTCTATTGCTGTATTTAATAAACGGACTATCCAACATAATTTTTTTTTCAATACCAAAATCAAAATCAAATCAGCTTTACGCTATCGCGTATCCCTCACACAGCAGGGTAGCCAGAGCACAGCAGGGTAGTGTTAAGACACTCTGTTCCCAACTTTTTTTTTCACGATCCCGTGCAACACCAGAGGAGCTACAAGTGCGTTGCCGGCCTTTAAAAAGGGTTGGGCGCCGGAGCCCGGCATTACCTGATGCGAAACGCAGTGACATAAAGCCACTACTTAACGCCGGTTTTAAATGCCGGTTTTCTGCCGAATTCTGGAGGCATTGCGGGTTGAGTGGCAAAACTTAACGCCGCGCTTAACCTCGACACCAGAGCGAAGAAAATGGAAATATAAATTTAAGTAAATATGTCATCTCCTCGAGCGGGGATCGAACCCACAACCGGTCGGTTTTACAGTCACACCTCGTGCCGCTGCACCACGACTGGCCTCAATACCAACTAGTAGTTTCTGAGATTATCACATCCAACCAAACAAACTTTTAGAGTGTGAGTAGATGTGTGTGTATAATAATACTAATACGGATATTTTACAACGTTCATGACGTTAAAGTTGTTGGAGCTGTCGTCAATACCACATGTACTTAACAAGTGCCGCTTATTGAATCTTAAACAGACCTAGAAACCGAGATCTAATTGATCTCGTGATTTCTGCAATAGCAGTGGAAGTTGCCAGACACTTCACTTTAGTGCCACTATTATTGGTCTTGTGGGGATATTAACTGAGATTACTTAGATAAAGTTAATGTCAATTCATTTAAATATATACAAATCTTAAACCTGGAGACACAAACTTCAAATATCCCAAAAGCTTTTTCAGCTTCACGCTGTATCCCACACACAACAGGGTAGGCAGAGGGAACCTATTGTGCCGTATTCTGGAGGCATTGCGTGTTGAGTTGCAGAACTCAACGCCGCGCTTTGCCTCGAGACCAGAGCGAAGAAATGGAAATATAAATTTAAGTAAATATTTCATCTCCTCGAGTGGGGATTGAACCCACAACCATTCGGCTTTACAGTCACACTTAGTACCCCAGCGCCACGACTGGCCTCTGACAAAAACTGCCTTCTTATAAGGATTATAATTCACGCGGACAATGTAATTTAAAGAAATATTTTCGCCATTGCAATCTTGAAAGAAATTTGTGCAGGGGATGTATGAACCTATGATTTTATTTTTTTTGTTTGTTTATCTGTTTGTGTACACGCATATCTGTAGAACTACTGAACAAATTTGAATGAAGCTCAGACAGGATCTAGACTATAATTGATTTTATAAACTAGCACACCAGTCATTAAACAAAACAGTCGTGCATGCAGCATAAAGAATGGAATTTGTTTAAAGTATTAATGAGTGATACATTCGCAAAAGTTGTTCGTTATAATAGGCAGTTTTCATTGGCAAGTAAACTTTATTGAAAATGGCATGTCTGACTGTAAACGGGATGGTAGTAAGTTCGATTTTCACTCAGGAAAATGATTATATAAGCATATATTACTTTTTCGTTGAGTTACGCCTATATTTCTATGATAATAGAGAGTAAATAGAAATATGACCATTGCCATAAGGTCCACGCATACATAGTTACTAACGTCCACTAGTGACATTATAAAAATAAACAAAAGAATCACAACACAAGAAGAAGGCAGTAACTGGATTGAGACTTTCAGAACAGTAGTAAAAACAGCAACAGAACAGTAGTAATATAATTATTTATAGTTATTAGTACATAGTATAAATTATAGATTTCTTAGATTTCTATTATTATTACCCAAATAATGGCCCATAGAAATTATTTCTTAATATTTTGATTCGCTCTGGCACTAAGGCAACAGCCCGGCGTAGAGTTCCGCCACTCAATACGCAATACCTCGAAAAGTAAAGTGGGAAGTGGGGTACGGAGAGTTTTATCACTAAGTGCCCTCTACCTACCCTGCTATACACGAAATATAGGAATTAGTTGTAAAGTAATACTAAATTGGTAAAAACATCACCATAAACCTTAACCCTGATTGCTTACGATAATTTATTTTTTACATCCAATATTGTATTATTAACCTAAGTGATTTGGTCATTAATGAAATTATTTACTCACAGAAAATAAATGCTCTTTATCGCAATGGCGTTGATGATGAGAGAGTTTAATCGCATATCAGATTGATTCAATTATAAATTATTATAAAATATGGAATGAAGGAGGCTAGTGGCATATGGGTGTGAACGTAAACGCGACATGTTGGAGGTTCGATTACCATTCGAGGAAAATATTTAATATTTTCATTTCATCGCTGGTGTCGAGGCAACGCGCGGCGTTGATTTCCGCCACTCAACACGCAATGCGTCTAGAATTCGGTGGAAAGTGGAGTGTCTCAACACTAGGCTCCCTCTGCCTATCCTGCTTCATTCGGAATACAGCGTGAAGCTTTAAATTATATAAGGAACTACATTCGTACACATACTTATAAATACACAACTAAAAGAAATAACTATATTTTATTATACATGTATTAAAACATAAAAGTAAAAAAAAATTATAAAAATTCTCTGTCAAAGAAGATAGCTACGAGAAAATATAGTTAATGGAGCTATTTGACACGATGTTATTTTATTGAGTATCTTTATTGAATATTAAATTTTTACAAATATATCTAGTTTAGATTACTTCGGTCTATTTATAAAGAAAATACTATTTCTGGTATGTATATTTATTGTTTTGTAAAAAGTTTTTAAAAATATTTTCTTAAAAATGTTAACAGTATGAGAGGACTATGATTCTAAGTAGGTGCCTAAGTCTATTGAAGTATCGATTTTATATACATTGAGTCGAGGCGCAGGGGCACAAAGCGCGACTTTAAACGGAATAGTTGTGGGTTCAATTCTCTCTCGAGGAAATTAATTATTCAATATTATCATTTCTTCGTTCTGGTTCGGCAAAGCGCGGCTTTGAGTTCATCCACTCAACACGCGATGCCTCCAGAATTCGGCGGAAAATGGAGAAGTAAGTGTTTTATCACCAGCTTCCCTCCGTCCACTCTGTTGTATGCTGCACATAATCAATATAACTAATTAAAGAATATAATGAAAGCCGAACAACCTACCTTCAAAACTAAATATATCTCGCTGTGATTATTTACAGTTAATTCTGTTTTATTAACGTTTTAAACTCTACGAAATACAGTTTTTATATAAGCGGTGTACCTGGTTATTTGATGCGGCCGGGCTTTGCGCTCCATTACAATCCATTAGTCAATTAATGTTAAGCTTAAAAACCTATACATAACTTACTATATATTATGTTTATGTTATTTATTTTGTAGGTAACCATATTTTACTATCTAAAAATGTTGGGTAAACATTTTGTTACATATTAATATACAATGTATGTTTTTTTTTCAGCTTCACGCTGTATCCCGCATATAGCAGGGTAAGCAGAGGGAACCTAGTATTAAGACACTCCGTTCCCCACTTTCCGAAAATTTGGTAGAGGCATTGCGTGTTGAGTAGCGGAACTCAACGCCGCGCTTTTCCCTCGACACCAGAGCGAAGAAATGAGAATATAAATGTAAATAAATGTTTCATTGCCTCGAGTGGGGATCGAACCCACAACCAGTTGATTTACAGGCAGACTTTGTGCCCCTGCGCCACGACTGGCCTCGACAATGTATGTCTATAGTCTTATAGTTTATTTTATTTTTAGGATATAATAGTATTCTTATTGATATTATAAATGTGGTAGTTTGTGAGATGGATGTTTTTTTTTCATTTTCACATAATAACTACTGGACGGATTTGGATGAAACTTTTCAGTAATACAGCTCATACATCAGAAAAATACAGTATATATTTAATATACGTATTCGATATATATTCGAATTATATTGCTATAAAAGTAATATAGTTTTGTATTCCCTAGTAAAATGAATTCATTATGAAATATATTATACCACGATCATCTATATACTTATACTTATATCATAAGCTATATACTTATACTTTATATATGTATATTTCATATTATTTCAATAAAATTTCTGTTTTGTGAATATTAATAATTTATTATTTTTAAATCATTTTCACATACACTGGAATCCCTTAAGCTTCTTTGGATTTTAACCTTACGTCAATGATGTTTCGAATAACACACTCAGCTTACACGGTAAACCAGCGACGTACAGATTATTTTGCGAGATATACAAAACATTATTATTGAATAGGAGCAGCAAAGTTAACTGAATTTTATTAGAAGTCCTTACATTGTTATTAGGTTGCAATTTTGTCATAAAAGTTCTAGTAGCTTTTGCAATTCCTACTAAAGCGTAGTGTTTTCATTAAAATTGGTCAGCTTCACGCTGTATCCCGCACACAGCAGGGCAGGCAGAGGGAACCTAGTGTTAAGACACTCCGTTCCACACTTTCCGCCGAATTCTAGAGGCATTGCGTGTTGAGTGGCCGCGCTTTGCCCCGACACCAGAGTGAAGGAGTGGAAATATAAATTTAAGGAGGAATTAATAATGAAAATATATTGAGGCCAGTCGTGGCGCAGAAGCACAAAGTGTGACAGCAAAATCGACTGGTTGTGGGTTCGATCCCCACTCGAGGAGATTAAACTTGGTTATTGTTAAGATTGGAAGATAGACGAAAAATAAAAGTATTCAGATGCATAGTTCACAATAGTAAGAGCTATTAGATCACATTGTTTTATGTTTGAAGTATCCATATAAGTTTTCTTTGATATTCACTTATATGATCACAAGAGAATTTGGTCAAGTGTTCTAAGAATGCTCGCTTTGAAAGGTTTCAATGCGCAAGTTCAGATAATTTTAGAATATATACTCTGGGGAGCTTCATTTCAATAAATTAAAAATAAATAAAAATTAGCTTCACGCTGTATCCCGCACACAGTAGGGTAGGCAGAGGGAACCTAGTGTTAAGACACTCCGTTCCCCACTTTCTGCCGAATTCTGGAGGCATTGCGTGTTGAGTGGCAGAACTCAACGCCGCGCTTAACCTCGACACCAGAGCGAAGAAATGGAAATATAAATTTAAGT